>JAOXNR010038763.1:0-20540 GCA_028571225.1 Parsonsia alboflavescens | reverse complement strand
TTTTATATCATTCTTAAATAGGAGATCAGAGAATGAATTAATTTTATTCTAGATAGCATTAATAATTAATTAAGGATTTAATTAATCCTTGAAATTAATTATTTGGGTTTGAATAAAAAATTAATTAGTTTTTTTTTAGTCTTTTAATTAATTTGGACTTAAGTTCATAAGATTAATTATTATTGGGTTTGAATAAAATAACAAAGTGGATATTTATTTTTATTAGTCTTATAGTTAATTTGGACTTAGGTTCGTGAGATTAGTTATTTTATGGGTTAAGAATAAAAATAAATATTTTTATTTAATTAAAAGGCCAAATTAATTATGTTGGATCTATGATTCAATGAATAATTATTGGACCTTTAATTAAATAAAAGGATTGTTGGGCTGTTGGCCCATCGAAAACTCATATTTCTAATTTAGTTATTTAAAATATTATTTATTAATCCTATAATATCTAGAAGATATGGAATTCTGAAACCTTAGAAAAAATATGAACAGATGTAATTTTTTCTCTCTGTAGAAAAATTAGAGAATTTCTATTGTTTTCCTCCACTCTACACAGAATTCTCTGGTCTTCTATTTTTCTTTCTGTTCACACAGACAGATAGGGAATAGATTAGAAGAACTTTTACGTAGTAGATCAAAACGTCCAGATTCATTCTGCAGGACAAGATATCCATGAATATTCATTCTAGGTATTGTTCTTAACTCTTATTTGAGAATTATTTTTGAAAAATCTTGGAACTTCAGATTCGTTTCCTCGTGGATTCAGGATCCTGTTCCCTTCAGGTAGGTGAGGTAAAAATGGAAATAAGAAGGGTATATTGGTCGAACTTTTAGTGAGTTTGGAGGGAATTTTTCAACTACATAACAATTATTCAAAATCTAATCCATCTATCTTGTATAAGAGCTTTCTTCTGATATCAAGTTTGGTTCAAATGGATGAAAATGGTTATTCAAAATGGTATAAGAAAGGGACTAAACTGTCCAATTTCTTAAGGACGAATTTTCCAAATGAAAATTTTCAAATCACTAAACCCTTATTGTTTAAGCCATGCCATTAGGTCATCATAAAACACATAAGGTACTTGAAAATCTGATTGAACAAGTGCAAGTTATCAAAAATAGAAAGTTTTATTTAACAAAACGATCATGTTTTCATTGAAATATATAAGGTACACTATGTATGGAGAGCATATGAAACTATGGGTAATTACTAAATTTTAATTAAATTGAAAAATAATAATAATTTGATGAAATTGATTATAAATCTCAATAGCTGTATTTGAACGACTTTAAATGTTCATTTTTCAAAAATTAGAAATAGCGAATTGGGATCTGGATATTCTACTTCATCTTCTACACCATCAAATAAAATAATATATAGTATCTGAGATCAAGAACTCTTAGGGTTTAAGATTCTTTTATAATAAAATATATTTGTAAAAGCATAAATGTATATTTATTATTGAAGATGTAAAATATGATAGAAAATATGAAGTAGAGAGGATTGAATGGTCAGAACCTATTTGATAAAATATTTGTGCATATATTTTATTTTTCAAAAAGTTGAAAAATATATAAAAATTCCAACTTAGCTTGGGATGTTTTCAATTTTTTTGTCTATTTTCCCTTTATTTTTTCCCTTTCCCTTCTCATTCAAAAAAAAGTTGAAAAATAGGTGTTTTTTTTTTTCTCAGTTTTTTGATGTCTATTTTCCTTTTGTTTTTTTACCCTTCTCTATACCCATATCCTTTCACTTCTTTCCCTTTACTACCTTCACTACTATTAGTTTGGGTAATTTCTATTATGGACCTAACCACGGGTGGGGCTATGGATCACTTGGTCAAAAATCAACCACACACGCCTACCATATTTTACTAACCCCCCTTTTTTTCTCTCAGTCGCCTTTTCTAAACAAAAGAGAACCATCCCCTCCATTGTTACTCCTTCCTCATTCTTGAGAATCAACCACATTCCAAGTATTCAAAAGGATTTATTCATAAGAACTCCTTGCATAGAACAAGATTTATTTTATAGTATCTAGGTTCGATTCACTTTCATGATTATTATAATAGTTTTTTGTAAGCCGCTTCCACAACCTTCCTATGATAAACCCCTTTGGTTTTGTATTAGATTTTCCATTCTTGGCATATTTAAATTTTCATGGCAAGGGTTTCAATGATCATTTGTGAAAGGAAATTACCAATAAATTATTTATTAGAAAACTTCTTGCAAGTGAAATTCGTTGCTCTACTACAGGCACTAACCATATGACATTGTTGTTATAGTGGAGAGGGTGCAACATGATGCAAATGTGGACACTTGAAGCCCAGTCTTGTGCTATAAATTTCTTTACGGGAGAGGAGAGAAGATGGAGGAAGAAAAAGGATGCAAAAGGAGATCAAAGTTAAAAAGATTAAGGAAAAGAAATAACTGAGGGGGAGGTAAAAGAGAATCGTGTGAGTTAGTAAAACATGGGAGACTTGGTTGATTTTTGATCAAGTGGTCCATGGCATCCATGGTTAGGTCCCTAATAGAAATTAGGGTAAGTTTATTGCTTGTTGAAGGTTGTACTATTTTTTAAAATATTTTTAAAATCAGATTGGATGGAGAGAAGGGTGGGTTCAACCTAATTTTTTCATTTTTTGTAATTTTTTAATTATAAATTAAATAATATAATACAAATATTTTATGTCTAAAAATAATGCTTATCTTTCAAACAAATTTTTATATATAATTTGTAAGTAAAAACAAATGCTATATAGTTTAGTATTAATTTTATTAGATAAATAATAATTTGGATATAAGGTGAGTATTATAATAAATAATTAAAATTTCAATTTCATACAGGCTTAGGCAAATTGGATTATGAATATGCTTTCGGGGAAAAAAAAAAGACCCACAAACATGTTATTAGTATGATGGTTAGATGTTTTTATTCTAAGAAGATGATTCGAGTTTGATAATCATCATATGCAAAAATATATTTTGCGTTTCAATTTCAGACGGTCAATATCAGTTTTTGACTAGTAATGATTTCAAAAGTAAATCGGACTAAAGACATTTCGATTCCCAATTCAATCGATTGGATCGATCAATCCATCTACTTTTTAAAACCATGATTTTTTTTTTCTAAATTCACACAATCTACTACACTAAATAAAAAATTACCATAGGCGGACCGGTCCAATATAGGGACATTTGGGCCGTTTCTTCTTAAGTGGACAAATAAAACGGGTCTAATTAATAAAGAGTACACTAGGAAGAAAAAATCTCCGTCTTCTGCGTCGATCTGAACCGTCGAAATTGGAGTAAAGATATCAGTGTCACAAATTATAAGATAAGTGTCAGTAGGCCCCACCACCATGTAGCGCGTGGAGGAAAGGGGTAGGAAATTAAGAACGTAAAGGGAACTGTTTGCCGGCATAATGGATACGAACTCATCACAACCGTCCGATTAAAAGAAACCGCTTAATCTTGACCGACTTTTCTAAAACCTATTCCTTCTAAATGGCATTTGCCATCCTATGATTTGATTTTTCTTGTGGTTTCGTGCTGCCTCGTGGTATTCTTATTTATTCTTTCTCATATAGGGGGTTATGTGGTTCGTTTTGCAGCGTCGGTATTTTGATGATTGATGATCAATTTATCTAATTTTTGAATGGAATAATGTATTAAATTATTGATGGAATTTAATTATTTGAGTCTGATATGGGTTTCTCTCTCTTTTTAATTTCTGGCAGTTGGGCTGATGGATTTGGCTGGTTTGGATTATCTTAACAGACAAAGATTGATTCTTGAATAATTTTCCAAATCAATAATTGCTGCAAATTTGTTGACAACTATTGGGTGTGGTTACAGATTTTGATATGGTATATGTTAGTGTTGCGGGCTCATTGGATTCTTCAAGAACGCTTGTTTCTCTTGATTTCTCTACCTTTCATTTAATCTTGGATGTATCTCTTTTGTTGTCTATGCAGTCATATTCGGGATAAAAGTATTCAATTTTACTGCCAGAAATTCGAAAAGCATAATGATAAGATTATCCGGATCTTTTTTTTGAAATCTTTAAGTTTTCAATTTAACATCAATTTGTCTTTCCATTTTTATCGTTCTTTTCTCATTTGCCATTCTTCCCTTGAGAGTTAAGTTTAGACGCCTTCTCTGATTGTATTTGTTTCTAGCAGTTTCTTCCCTGCTACGGGAGCTGGATTTGACAGGGAGAGCTGAGCCGTCTAGTGTGTGTATATGCAACTCTTTGTTGGTTTGTTATATGTTTTTCACTTTTTCTATGACATTTACTTCATTTGGAATAGCTGGGCTGCTGTATAAGTTTTGATAATGGCATATATGGTCAATTTGCTCGATAGAAATCATTTTTTATCTTTTGCAGAGATTATTCTATCTTTGCAGGCACAACTTATAACCATGCTAAGAAGAAAGAATTTGATTCAACTCTCGTGTTTGTTTTAGAATTCTGTTTTTCTATTTCTTATTTTAGTAATTTTATTCTTTTTGCATTCTACCTCTAGTGTCGAGTCTACCCTTCTCTTTTCCTTGTGTTGCAGTGAAGTCTGACATCAAAAATCAAAACATGAAGAATGATTGTCATTTCAGTTTCAAGAACCTGCATTTGAAAGAGTATATTTCATCAATTGTTAATTTAGCAGGTCAACTTTCTTGCTTAGTGATGACTTCTTAAAGTTTTTTCCTTCCTTATTTCTAAGTTATTTACTGGTTACTTGTACCCGAAGGACAGGTGTAATCTCTTCACCCTTCCTCGTTGCAGTTGCTGGTGATGATATAAGTCTAAACAATTGAAGGACAGCTAAGTTATTTTGGAATTTATATGGTGTATTTATTACTCACTCCTGGTATTTATGTCAATAAACTGTTATCATGTACTCACATTTTATTTATGTCCTTTGGATGAGATATGAGGATTCTCCTTCTGGTGGTCTCTTCAAGCCATATTTAAAAGTGTTTCTTTGTGATGGAATACAATGTTATCATGTAGAGACTCCATTTATTCCCTCCTTGGTATTTATGTCCTTTGGATGAGAGATGATGATTCTTCTTCTGTTGATCATGAATTTTAGATTCCATATTAAAAGTGTTGTTCATGACTCTTTCAATTCTTATGAAAGATTGTAGCTTCTTTGTTCTTTGCACGTTCTTGGAGTGTTGTCTTAGCTCATTTTCCCTTCATTGTTGCAGTGAAGCTTGAAAGCAGAATTTTGAGTGTCTGATTTTTCCTGGGTTTGTTGAAGGGCTAGTATATTTCCATCCTCTTCTTTTATTGAAGATTTTCAGGGGTCACCACTCACCAATAATGGCTCATTGAAGCATGTTTGGATCTACTTGTTTCCCTTTCCTTTTTGCAGTGGTTTGGACAATAATTAAATTGGTGGGGCAGGTGTGTTTTGGTTAATTTTTTTCTGTTAGTCCAGTCTTATAAGGCTACTATCATTTTAAAGTGATTTGCGGTTTGAGTTGGTTGGTAGTTGGTTTTTGCCTTGAAGATGTTCGAGGGGAGTTCGATGGCCTCAACACAGTAATTTATGTTTATTATCTTCCACCCTAAACATTAATAGTAGCATGCTATGGTTATGCATGGATTTGCTATTCGTTTTTCCAAGTAATACACCAAAAGCTATAGCTGATGGTAGTGGTCAGGATACTTCTACTTAAGCCCTACGGTCTCCACCACGCTCCGCTTGCGCGGCATTACCGACCGGGTGCCTCGGTGGGATTCAAACCCGCGACGTGTGGCACCGCAGAGACTTAAGCTTGGCTCTGATACCAACTACACCAAAAGCTATAGCTGATGGTAGTGGTCAAGATACTTCTACTTAAGCCCTACGGTCTCACTGCACCAAAAGCTATAGCTGATGGTAATGGTCAGGATACTTCTACTTAAGCCCTACGGTCTCCACCATGCTCCGCTTGCGCGACATTACCGACTGGGTGCCTCGGTGGGATTCGAACCCACGACGTGTGGCACCGCAGAGACTTAAGCTTGGCTCTGATACCAACTGCACCAAAAGCTATAGCTGATGGTAATGGTCAGGATACTTCTACTTAAGCCCTACGGTCTATTCACCATCCACCCCACAGTGTACTTTTGTTCCACGACAAATTACCCCACAACCTGGATTACCAATTTTGAAACTCATATGGCATCATTTAAACCACCAGCTGTATTGCAAAAAACAAATCCACAGATGCTCCTACAGCTTGATGGTTCAGTCAAAGTTGTATTCCCAGGCCAACCAAACTCCAGCTCCATTATTTTTCCGACTGAATTGTCCATCATCTCGATTCCACCTTCAGGACATTCCCAACGTGCTCTTCGAGCCTGATATGAAGCTGGTGACCCGATGGTTGATCTCCTTGGTGAACCCAGTGGTCGAAATTTTGACTATTATGTGACATACATTCCCACACCATCATACGTACCTGCTCCTCCCACTGGTTGGGATGATCCAGCTCCTCTTCCACCATGTGCACCACCTCCGAGTACAGAACCACCGGATCCTCCTCTACCATTTCATATGTTGGGACGATCATCTTCATCCAATCCTTCAACATCAACCTCATATGATACGGAGTTTCCTCCTTTGACCCCCTTTGAAAAGGATTAGACGCATCATGCCTGGAAAATCAAGAATTCCACCTCGGTGGATTCCCAAAGACAAGTAAAGCCCATTTCAGCAGCTGAAACTGCTATAAATTGGCAGAATGAGAATGCAGTGGCCCAAAACCAGATGTTAGGCCAAATTCTTCAGACACAACACCAGGTCCAATCTCAGTTGGCCCAACAAAATACTCAGACCACTCAACTCCTATCTCTCATATCTGATGTCTGAACCAAGATAGAAAATCTCCACAAGACTCTTACCTATCTTGTCAAATTTACTACCGAATGGTCTCCTCAGATGGCCCAGATGCAGAAGGAAAAAACTTTCCTTCAAGCCCAATTGTCCAGTCTTGAAGCCCAATACACTTCATTATCCAAAACACCTCCTGATCCATTCTTGTTTCACTCCACTCCTGTGCATATCCCACAAGTACCTTCTCAAGCTCCAGATCTGTATACCACATCATCGGTTTCCTATTCCCCTGCCCTTGCCTTATGGGGAAAACAACCCAAGGTTCCAAAAACCTCTTTCTTACCACCTCCACCAACCCGACGTTTCTTCACTTCTGGCTTCTTCGGAATTCTTCGGCTTCTGCCAAATGAATTACAAATGAACTCCTTATATAGAGGGGGAGTCCGGATCTCAAATGCGGAACTGAAAAGAGAAATAAACTATTACAATCAATGGCCGACAAAAGCTAAAGCACTCAGAAGCACTTAGAAAAAGTACAATGATCACTCAAAAGTAAAAGCAAAACAAAAGCAAAAGTAAAAGTAACTTTAGAAAAAGCTGCTTTAATAAAGTCATCCTGACTCAGCTGAGGAATTGTAATCAGAATTGTAGTGGGGCATCCAGCCGTCAGGGTCAGGTGGGTCACCTTCATCATCTGAGGTGTCAGCAACAGGATATCTGTATTGTCGTCTTCCTTGTGGGTCAAAATAATGCAGATGTTCATTATTATTGAGGTAGACCAAAAGATTGGAATGATAGGGGTGGTCCATCCAGTGATAAGGGAAATTGGGGACCTCTGGAAAAGTGATTGTGTCCGGATTCACATTATTTTTTCTGCACATGTGACTGAGTATGTGTTGTCTGATCATGGGTTGTTGTCTCTGTACATATCTATTTGATATATGAAATGAGAACCAACTGATCCGTTCTTTAAGGGTGAAGTGGTAGATGTAAGGATGTTGATCTGCCAACGGAGTCAAGTTGATTGCTGGTCTGTGTAAACAGAGAACAATGTATTTGGCACAGTCATCTGCCAAGAATCGAAACCATCCAGCTGGGGTAAGAAACCATGTCAGCATTTTGAAATAATATCGATGCTCAGGAGCAAGATTTTGAGCGTTGTCACAGGCCCAAATGTAGGACTGTAAGTGTTGAACCTGAAAACTGAACGCTATAGAATGAGTCTGCAATAAATACCAAAAATAGCATAGGGCAATCTTTGGAAAATTCCAGGGATTCCGTATGCGAAAGATGGTGAGATATGGTTTTTCCGGGTCATTAAACAGGCCTTGGAAATGTCCAGAGCCATGGTTCTGTAAAAGCAACCTATGAAAAATCTTATAATTAATGCGACTTCTTTGCTCTAATGTGAGTTCAAGGATAGTATCTCGGACTTCAGGTGGTAGGATAGAAAGATCCATTGGGGCCAGACAAGGTATAGGCTGAAGAGTTCGGATTCTTTTCCGGGGTCTGCTAAGGAAATCTGCCAGAACATTTTCTTTTCCTTTTATGTGTGAGACGGTGAATGAGTATCTAGAAAACCATTTTTGCCATCTGAGAAGTTGGCCATGGGGTATGATTTTCTGTTTGAAATGTAACATTCTTGGAAAAGAGGACATGTCAGGTTCGATATGGAATGTGTGGGTGATGAGGAAAAACTCAAATTTTTCAATTCCTCTCTTGACAGCTAAGATTTCCTTGAAGGTGGAGTGGTAGTGTTGTTCAGAGGTTTTGAATTCTCCATTGGAATATCCACATAATTTTCTAGTGCCATCAGGGTTTTCTTCAAAGAGTATGGCACCCCAGAACTGGTCAAAAGCATCAGTTTGAAGGATGCGTTTTCCTGTGGAAGGGATTTGCAAAGGAGGGACCTTTTGGGCTAGTTGCTTTAACTGTTGGACTGCATGAGTATGGGCAGGAGTCCATGGTGGTGGTTCTTTTCGAAGTCTGCTGCTAAGAAGGGAACGATGAACAGCAATGTTGGGTATGAAATCACAGATATAGTCAACAATTCCAAGGAATTGTTGCATGGTTTGTCTGTCTGGGATCTCATCAGGGAAATCTACTAAAGATTTAGCAATGTGAGGCTGTGGTATAAACATGCCATCTTTGATATGCATACCTAAAAAGTCAATCTCAGGTAAACATAGTTGCATCTTAGGTTCAGAGAGCATTATACCATACTGAAGAACTAAACTGTGGAATGATTGGAGTAGTTGGCAATGTTCTTCTTCAGTGGGTGAAAAGAGGAGGATATCATCGATGTAGATGAGGCAGTGAGGAAATAAGGGTTGGAATATCTGGGTCATTGCTTTCTGGAAAAGTGAGGGGGCTACTTTTAAACCAAATGGCATGACTGTCCATTGGTAATGAGCATGTGGAATACAGAAAGCAGTTTTATGGCGGTCAGAAGGATGTACACCTAATTGCCAGAACCCAGATTTGAGATCAAACTTGGAAAATATCCGGGTTGAGGCAATATATTGGAAAAGAACAGGTCGTCTGGGGAGAGGGAAACTGTTTGATTTTAAGCAACGGTTCAGATCCTGATAATTAATTACCAGGCGAAGTTTTCCTCGACGTTGTTCAACTCGTTTATTGACATAGAATGCCTGTGAGGCCCACTCAGAGGTAGTGGGTTCAATCAGCTGTTCCTGCAATAATTTAGTGAGTTCCTGTGTGGCCAATGAATAATGTTCAGGGGACATGCCAGAATGTGTAGCTCTTTGAGGGGTAATGTCCAAAGAATCATTATATGGGAGTTTTACAAAAAAGTGTGGATTGTGCCAAAGAGGTGTTTGACATTTTTGTAAAAACTCGGTGTGTGAGGATGCACAAGATTTTAAAATCAGTTGTGAATGAATTTGTGCAAATTTATCAGTGAATGTAAAAAAGTACATGACCTCGATGGGTCAGACCTTGGGGGTTAAAGGAGAGGTTTGGTATCTGGTGAATGATGTCGAAACCAATAACAAGATCCTTTCCTGGAAGGTTAGAACCATAGAATTGGTGGACAATTGTGAGATGTGGAAATATTTGAAGATGGACTGGTTTGCTTATCTTATCAATGAGGAAATCCTCACCATTTGCAGCTCGAAAGAGTTGTTGGGTTGGTTCCCATAAAGATGGGGGTAGAATTTCCGGATTGAGGACTGAGGAGATTGCACCAGTATCGAAAAGGGCTAGAACAGGAATGGGTTGGTCTTGGAGTGTTGGGTAAATAGGAACAACGGCCAATGGGTAAGGTCGAGTGGAATAAGAGTAAAGTGGGTTGGTAAAGGCTTGTAAGGGAAAAGTGTCATTATGGGTGGATGTATCAGCATCTGAGTCATCAGAGGAAGTGGACGGGTCATAGTCATAATGGGCTATGGCTATAATGGATTGTGGTGAAGGGGTATCCTCTAATGTAAAGAGTGTTTCTAGTTGGGCTATGTCTGTGGGCTGGAGGTGAGAAGAAAGTTGGGCCATAAGTTGTTGGTGTTTTTTCCTTTGTGGGCAGTTCTTGGAAAAGTGACCGGGCTTGCCACAATTGAAACAGACAGTTGAAGGAGGAGAGGGTGTGGTTTTCCTTTTCAGGAATTTCCATCTGGGCTTGGACTTGTGCCATTTCTTGGACCATTTTTTGGACTTTCGGAATGGTTTAGAGGGAAAATGCTTTGTGGGCTTTTTGGAAGGACAATGACATTTGGAGAGATCAGGGCATTTTATGTGTAAGTGTTTACTAGAACATACGTGTAGTTTGTAGGCTATTAGAGAAACCAGTAGCCTCTAATATTTCATGAAGACATTGATCCCGAAGATCATTCTCTTCACGTTCCTACCTTCAATATACGTTCTAGTTTGAAAATAATATATATAGAGACAGTTCCTCCAATGTTCTTGAGTTTCTTATGTACAGATCTATACTATACCAACGGCACACTCCAATGGGCATATAGGTTGCTGTGCAGATTCTGTGGTGGAGGTCTATTTGACAGGAATCTAGTGTCTGTCTACAGTCTTCTCTGTTTGGAATGTTCCTTTAGGAGCCTGGTGGGCGTCTCTACTAGGCATACTTTACCTGGTTTTAGTTCTACCCCTGTGCTTTTTTTTTTCCATTGAAATCATTTTACTGAGGAGCAGTCTGTTTTGAAAATTCTTTGGGTTCATGATCTGCTATTCTTCTCAAGGTCCTTGATTTCCCTCGGAAGTGAATTCTTGATTAGTAAATTTGGTACTGTTGGATGACTCCTTCCCCCCCCCCCAATTCTTCTTTAAGAAAACCTTTGGTTGTATCTGTTCTGAGCAAGAGAGGCAAGCCTTCATTGCTTTATTTTCTGTTGCCTACTGTCTCGAGTATCTCAAGGAAGCTTTATATGTCTTTTGTTTTGCTTGTTCTCTGCTCTTTATCTGGCATTGCTGGCACTACTGCCTGTTCTTAAAATGCTCTGGCTGTACTTGTTCCAGGCAGTTTGGTCGTTGGTGTGGGAGCTAGGTTTGGCCAACAAGGAGAGAAGCAAGTCTTTGTTGGTTTGTTACCTGTTACCTTTTTTCTGTCTTGAGTGGCCTATTTAAGCTTTATGTGTCTCTGCTGTTGATCTGGCATGGCAGGCGCTCCTGCATATGTCCCTTACTTTAGCTGCCTGGTTCTAATGGGAGTTGACAGATGTGATTAATTTGATGGGCAGAAAAATCCGTGTTATTTTGATTCTTGCTTTGATACAATGGCACGAAGAAAAGAAGTTGTCTCAGTATTGTGGTTTGGTTTAGAAGGTATCTAGCTATTTTTATTGTTTCAAGTTTGTTAATTTGCATCAGTGGAAAAGGAACAGTTTTTTCCTGATTGCTTACTGAAAAGGTCAACTTTTCTGCTTAGTGATGGTTGGGGTTTCAGCTTTTGGCTCTTAGAATATTAACTTCTATATTCTTTCCAGAAATGTTATTTTCTAATCCCTTATGAATGGACATATGTTTTGATTGTTCTATTTATTTGCTTCGGTGCTTCCCATATTGTGTTTTGCTGTGATTTATGCTGGAGGACAACTGTGTAGTGTAGCTGGATGGATTTATGCGGATCATCATCTTCCGTTCTGGTGGTTTCATGTTTTGAAACTGGTGGTGAGGGTTTGCTTTCTATGACCTTTTGAAGTGTTTCAGATGTCATTTGACAGTGTTTGTGCATATGACCGAGGTTGTGCATTCAATCTGCATCTTCTTATGAGATCCATCCAATAATTATTGTTTTGTTTTTCCACCGGTCTGCAGTTGAGGTCTAGAAGGCAGGATTAGGAGAGTTTGGTTTTACCCATGTTTTTTCATCTCATGGCCTAGGTTTGTACTGAAATTCAGGAATCTCATATTCATCTGATAGTGTTTGTGGGCTATCTACCTTCTTGGAAGGCAATTTCTAGTTCTACCTATTTTTTCAGACTTGAAGGAGTTTGGTTTTTTCCTGGGTTTTGTTATCTTGATTTAGTGGAAGAGTAATTAGGTTTACTAGTGCTCACTCGAGTATTTATTATTGGTACCTTGGATCTACTTGTCTGCCTTTTCTTGCTGCAGTGATTTTGGAAATGATTAAAGTGAAGGATGGTTTTTGTTTCTACTGTTCAAATCAAACATCTTCCTCTTCAGTGGTTTTTCATCCATGTTTTGGAAGATTCGTGAGGATATTCTTTTGATAAGTTCTGAGTGCAGAAGCTGAAAGCATTTGGTTTATCCTGGTTTTGTAATCTTGATTTTGTTGAAGGATTTGGGATTTTCATTTTAATTTTCTTCTGAAGATTTTTTGTTTTCTATCTGACATTGTGGCTGTGCAAGATCGTTTTTTGTACAATAGCTTGTGTGCTCTCTATGTTCCTGGATTGGCAGCAAGGATGTTGTGCTGAAGCTGGAAACATTGTTTTTCCCTGTTGTGTATACGTCATGGATTTAGTTGACGGGTTTATTTCTACCTCTTAGTTGAACTTCCTATAGCAAGTTACTAGATCACTTAACTTCTCATCATATCTTACCTTATGTTGTTTTTGACTACTTTAAAAAGATCTATATTATCTCTTTGTTATTTTTGTGTCTTGAGTGATTGTTTATTATTTGGTAAGTCTTAGCAATCACTGGAAACCAAAAAGCATCTTTGTGCAACATGCTTGATTTGTCACCCTGATTCTCTGGTGCGTTTTCCTAGCTCTCTCAGTGGGCATTTCTGGGCATTGGGATCTCTTGGAAGTTAATATACTGTTGTCTTTGTTTTCCTGGTCAGTGAAGGAGGGTAGAGGACATTAATTGTACATTTGACATTATTCTTCCTGCTTGGTTTTGTCTCAGCCAATTTCGGTTAAGAAATGGATGTTTACTCTAAAAAAAGATGAAATGGAACTCTTAATGCCAATAGGAGAGTGATGTGAAATCGTCAGATGCAAATAGGAGAGTTGCATTTTTCTGATCATGTGGGTTGCTGATGACATCCGTCTCTCTCTATAATTTCCTTTATGCTAATTGGATCTCCTATCTACTATGTAATTTTAATTATATTAAATTATTCCTTTATGCTGTGTTGTTATTAGTTTTGCTTGGAAATATTAAATTATTAATTTAATCATTTATTTGTAGTGATAATTTATTTAATGAGTTAATATTTATTAATAATTAATAATTTATCTAATAATGTAATAAATTATTTAATTTATTATTTATCATGAAAAGAATATTAAATTATTAATTTAATAATTTTTTGATGAGATAATTTATTTAGTGAGTTAATAATTTATTAATAATTAATAAAGAATTTCTTATTCATGACATATAATATTAAATTATTAATAATAATTTATTTATTTGTAGGGATAGATTAATTATTAATAAATTATTTAATATATTATTTATTCATGAATAATTGATTCCTTATTCATGAATATTGTATTAAATTATTAATTTAATAATTTATTTGTAGGGGTAATTTATTTGTAATTTATTTAGTGAGTTAATGATTATTATTAATTAATATTTTGTTATCTTATTATCAGATTTAACCATGAATGTTAAATTAATAATATAGTAATTTATTTAATAATGTAATAAAATTTTTTACTGTATCATTCATTCATGAATAATTTATTAATGTATAATTTATTTATTAGCTTCTTTTGGTTCTGTGCTTCTCAGTCATTTTCTGGATCTATTTTTTTCCCTTTTCTTGTTGCAGTAGTTTTGGAAATTAATTAAAATTGAAGGATGAGATTTTTGTTTTGGTATTTTCTGGTCAATTCCTCTCCAGTTGTGTTCATCCATCCTTTGGACGAGGTGTTATTCTGAATGATGTTTGGAGTTTATCTTGTTTTGTGTGATGAGTTTCTGAGGTCTGGTATATCCTGATGATGTTATCTTGGATTTTTTTTTTCCTTTCAATTTCCTGTTGTATTTGGCCCAAGCAGTTTCAGTTTGGTCCTTCTTGTGATGTTTGGTGTCCTATGAGAGACTAGTCTTGGTTGTTTTGGTACCGGTTGCATTCATTCTATGGCTCTAGAACTTCAGGAAGCTTTGTATCGGTTTGTTTTGCTTTGTTCTATGCTATTGATCTGGCTTTCCATTCCCTGCAACATATTCTTGGAAAGTCCTGGGTTGTGTTTGTTCCAACCAGTTCTGTTCTTTTTGTGGCAGCTAGGTTTGGCAAGGAGAGAGACAAGTCTGCCTTGGTTTGTCACCTGTTGCCTATAGCTTAAGGAAGCCTTATGTTTGTTGCTTCATTCTCTCCAGGCGTCCATGTCTATATTTGAGTTTCTGGTTCTATTGGAGTGACCATATTTTGGTTAATTCTGACTGGCAGAAAAATCCAGGTTACTTTAGTACTACTTTGCCACAATGATAAATGGTCATACAAAGTAAAGTAGTAGGCCCAACATTCTTGGCTTTTGTTAGAAGTATCTTTCCTAGCCTTTTATTTTCCTTGTTTTAGGTTTGTCAACTTGCATCAGTCCCCCCCTGCCCCCTCTCCCCCTTCTTACCCCCACATTGATTAATTGGAATAAGATAAGCTGGCTGGTGTTTAGGTATTGAATCTTACCTCCTTTATCTATTCTTTCTTTCAATTTTTATTTGTAATCCCTAGTAATGAAGGAAACTTGTTAAGATGGGTTTTTGTATTTTATTCCCTTTTGTGATTTGATGTGATTATTGGAGGCCAAGCTGTGTCAGTGTTATTATATTTTTATGGTCCATCATCTTCCTTTCCACTGGTCTCATGTGCTGTAAAAGGTGATGAGGATTTTCCTTTCAATGATCTTTTGAAGAATAGATTTAACAGTGTTTTTGCATATGACACATCTTGTTTCAATTTGTATCTTCTGGGCTCTGCACTTCTGACAAGTCATCTTCATTTTCCTTACTGCCCCTCATTTTGCAGTGAGGTCTTGGAAACAGGTTTGATGAGTTCGGTTTTGGCCCAGGTATTTTTTCCTTGCCTTATGGTGTACGCTTGTAGTGACATTCAGGGAATTCAGATTCTATTTCTTGGAGTTCGTGCTCATGAAAAAAGAGAACTGTATTCTGCTTGTTCTCTTTAATTTGCAGTTGCTTTGGGCCCTGCATTTTCTTGGAATTCAATTTCTGGTCATACATATTCCTTCCCCCCAACCTCCAACTTGCAGAGAATTTTGCAGATTGTGGTGCTCTCTTTTCCCTGATTTGCAGCGTGGTCAAGAGCAGAAGCTAGAAGCATTGGGTTTATCCTAGTCTTGTCATCCTGACTTGGTTTAAGGATTTAGAATATGTTCTGTTGAAGAGTTATCATTTTCTCATTTTTCATATGCCATCAGGGCTAGTTTGTGAGAATTTTGGTTAGTATGAGTTTGTCATGTGCTCTTTATTTTCCAAGGTCTGGGAGTTGGATGTGTAATAACTCATATAAAAGAACGGACCATTCAAGACAGGTTAGTAACTTATCCTTTCCCAGCACTCTGTATATTACCATCTATTGTTGGTGATATACTGATGGTGATATGCTGATGCAGATTAAGGTTATGAGTTTCTCTCGTCTAACATCTACTAGAAGATATCTATGCCTGCCGTACCAATTTTTGACAGAGTTTCTTGTGTTTTGGATGTCCGATTAGATTTGTGTAGTCCACATGTGTTTGAAGATCTCCAGAATTGTATTTACCACGGAGCATTTGATTAGCAATATGTGTGCATCTCAACAAGTTGTTTACTCCTTAACATATCCTTGCCGTGTTCACTTAAGATTGAGTTTTCTCTCTGGTCTAAAGTAATGGATGTTGGGAGTCCTTTAGCAAATTGAAGGCAGACAGTCCTTCAGCAATTCGAGGGCTGTTTTCATAGATGATGATGTTCTCTCTGTGTTATTCATATATATCTGGTTCCTTTTTCTTGGCTGCCTTGTCTAACCTTGAGGAAAAATGCTCAACTAAGGAATCTGGTCAATCAGTTATTGACCTCGAATAATAATTGCTCCTTGTTCTCTTAAGTCGGCTTCTTGATTGGGAGGTGCATAGAGAGTTTTTGGTTTTCTTCTCATTGGGTTGTATGTTATTCCATTGGAACTATATACTAGTATGAAGTGTTGGTACTGCTGAGGTCTATTGAAGAAATTGCTGCTTTTAGTTTGTATTCATCTGTTTCTCGTTGCAATTCATTTATGCTATCTGGATCTCCTATCTGGTATGCAATTTAATTATATTGAATTATTCCTTTATGTTACTATCAATTTTACTTAGAAATATTAAATTATTAATTTAATAAAGAAATTTTTATCTACCATTGTCTGGGTTAGTTCGCACATACTTCGACTGTTCTGCTAGGATCTGTAATTCACCAAGGTTAAAGCATGCAGGAAGATCGAGTAATTTATTTATGAATAGTTTATTATTAATTTACAATTTATTTATTTATCAGTAATTTATCTTTTCATTTATATCTCTGTTCTTTTGAAAAATTTTAGTATATTTTACTATTATTGATTGTGTATTGTATTGAATTTAATATTAGATTCTATTTGCTTGTGTGTGTATATGGAGAGATTCTGTCTGTTTGTTCAGTTCAGTTCATAGCTTCTTTTTGTTCTGTGCTTCTCTATCAATCTTTTTATGGATCTATTTATTTCCCTTTTCTTGTTGCAGTCACTTTGCACAATTAAATTGAAGGATGAGAAATTTGTTTTGTTATTTTCTAGCAGATTCCTCTCCATTTGTGTTCATCCATGTTTTGGAAGAGTCGTAAGGTTTTTCTTGATGATGTTTGGAGGTTTATCTTGTTTTGTATGAGGAGTTTCTGATGTCTGGCATGTCCTGATTTTTTTATCTTGGTTTGTTGCAGGTTTTCAGAATTTTTTATGTTCTTTTGAAGTTTTTAATTTTTCATACAACACACTGGCAATTTCAAGCATCTTGTTTAGGGCTTGCTTAGGATCAGTTCGAGTAGAAGCTGTGGCAGGATTTAGTTTGTACTGGTTTTCCTTACCCTGATTCAGAGAATAATTTAGTACTTATTAATAATAATTTCTGATCTGATTTCTTGTGAATATTAAATTAATAATTAAAAACTTTAATTATATTGAGTAAAGTCATTATGATGTATTCAATAATTTATTTATAATTAGTAATTTATTTATTAGTTTATAATTAATTTAGTTTTAAAGAAATTTAGCAGATGATCCCTATTTTTTTTATTAAATATTTTTATTTTTTGAAAAGTTTTAGCTAGATTATAAAGTTTGTAGTTTGAAACCATATGTCATTGAAATGATATTTTCTTGGAGATTGTATATGTTATTAAATAAATTTAATTTATTTATTTATGAATCTCTCTTATTTAAAATTATTATTTTATGAAGAAATGATAATTTATTTATATTAATTTATTAGTAGAAAAAGAATCTGTTTGTGGTGACATTGTTTCTTGTTGTCATTGTGCTTGTTTTGGGTGGATTTCTTTAAACTCTGCCTGTGCACAAACTGGCACAGTCGGTCCCAAGCCCGGTCTAAAGAGGAGGGAAGGATCTCAACCAAGGCTCTTAGAAAACGTCTAATATCTTACTTTGTTTTCTTTCTATTACTCTTCAACTGTCCTAATCTATCATCTAGGCACTTGGGGGATCTAAACTACAACCTGACTACAAGGCTGATGTACTTGTCAAGGTGTGTTATTTTAACATATTTGTGAACAATTAAAGGGTCTTTGTGGTCATTTTCAACCTTTACCACAAAACCTCAATATTGGAGAATTTGTTATATAAAATTTCAACTTGGCAGTTTAAGTTTCTCGAAGGCTGATGTTTGTTTATTTGATGATTTAAATTAATCTCAATTTAGTTATTTGCCTTTTCTCACAGGTTCTTTAACTTGAATGCTTTAGAGTAATATACTCATTTATGTACAGCTCCTAACAAAGGCACATATTCTAGTTTATGCTGTTTTAACTTGGAGGTAATGTGGCTGGGAATCTACTAGAGGTTCTGATATTGCATGACTCCATGCATCTAAAAGGAGTCAGGATCATTTTCCGTTCATTTTATCCTTCCCTTGTTTCTCTCCCTCTCTCTAAATTTATATCATTTTGCAGGTTGAAGTTGCATGTTTATCAGCAGTTCTTTGGAGTTTTCAAGCACCTTAAGCATCTTGTGGGTTTAGCAAATGCTCCTGCTAGATCAGATTTTTCACCATAAATAACCAGTCTCATCTGAGTAACTACTGTTACAAATTCAAAATGGGACATATCCAATAGAGAAGTTTTGGCATGAGAAGGTGACTGGTATAGGTCTCGTGATTATAAACAATGTTGATCCTAACTGTAACAAGGATGCATAATTGCAGCTTTATTCCTGTTGAGCAATTAGCAGAAATAAGGCTTGAACTCCCCAAATGAAGTTAGGCTGGCACTAAATTATGTGGTTGCTGAACTCACTCCTTGTCTTTATATGCACACAGATGCAAGCTGAAAAATAACCATTCAAACAACCTTTTTGCCCTTTTTTCCCTGGTCTGTTGTGCTGTTACATTGAAGTTGCTCAAATGATAGGAAGTGATGCCAACAATGATTCATTGCAAAGTAGTCAGACACCTAAGTAGCTCAAAGCCTCAAACTTCATTGTTCTCTGCACATTTAATATGGTCTGGTAGTTTGTTTCTTTTCTCAAGGTTGAGGTTGATAAAAAAGCTGTGATGAAGTCCAACCTGATGGGACAGATAAATCCATGTCTAATGGGGAACTGAAACTTGGATGGGACTTCTTCTGGATTGGATCATAACAAGGATTTTTGAAGACAATGAAAACTAATTTCGAAGAGATGTGTGAGAAAGAAAAAATTTTGGCATATCTGAAAAGGTTGCTGAATGAGTGGAATCAGGAGCTTGATGAGATGACTGAGGCTGAGAAAAGGACGGCCAAGGGGAAGTCTATGGTTGCTACTTTTAAGCAATGTGCTAGATACTTGAATCCTTTGTTCAAGTTCTGCAGGACGGAGGTGAGTTTGGCAGCTCAATTTTGTACTCCCTACTTTCAATATGTCCCATTCTGACTCATTGTAATATCAATTCCTAGTAGAATATTTAATTAACTATTGAAATGTTCAATCAATTCCAAGCGGAGGGACTATTAGCTTACATGTACAGTTGTACTTGCTAAATTGGTTTTTGCTTCTGAGATCAATTTTTGTATATGAATTGCATTCTCAAATCAGGATTTCATATTGTGCTAATGTAATAGGAGATGAAATAAATCCATCTCATGTATGTTCTGTTTCAGGAGTAGGATAGTTTCTCGTGCACAAAGTTCTGGTTCAGTCCATTGGACATTAGTTTACTATGATTGTTAAATTTTGATTAGAGGATTTATTACATCATAGGCATCATATTATGGTTTGTATATTTTGATAGAATGGAATGGAATAAATAGAAAATTGTGGTGCTCATGGGAGTTCTCACATGTAGATAGAGATTGCATCTTTACAATGACTGCGGCACTGGAATAAGAATATCAGGGAATCGTTAATCATAACGATGGCTAGCAGAACCTATATCAAACTAGTTTAAGAGGCAGAGGTTTATGTCTAACCATGTATGATTCTAATTTGATGGATCATTTTAACTGAATTGCATAATTCTTGTGTTTGTAGTTTGCTTGTAAAGAGCAGATTAGCTAACGAAATGGATGTTTATACATTATCACTAGTGATGAGCACAATTATTCGTGTAGCATACACAAACTAGTATCGTTAATATGACTGAGCAAGATGCATTGCTTGCTGCTTGACCTTTTGGGACTTCCTTACCTTTGATGTTCAGGACACATTCCATATGGCCTAGAAAATCTTGTGGCAGTGGCCTTTTTCCTTGGTTGTTTTGCCACATGTTAAACAAAAGAGAATAATAATTTATTGATAATTTCTGACAATTGAAGTACATATATATACATACTAAGCACGAGTAATTACTTAATACTAGAATATCCTAATTACTAGAATACCCTTAATAAACTACTAACACTCCCCCTTAGGTTGGGATGAGTACATCAAAGAGTCCCAACTTGTTACACAATGAAGGCATCCTACTCCCCCTCAATGACTTTGTAAAAATATCTACAAGTTGATCTTCAGACTGAGTGTGGTGAAGAACAATCTCCTTCTGTTGAACACGCTCACGAATAAAATGACAATCAACTTCTATATGCTTCGTC
>JAOXNR010038752.1:0-20546 GCA_028571225.1 Parsonsia alboflavescens | reverse complement strand
ATGGAGTTCGATGACTTACTACCAGAGGAGTTGCCACCAGGATTACCCCCAATGCGTGATGTTCAGCACCAGATTGAGTTGATTCCGGGAGCTATCCTACCAAACAAGGCTCATTACCGCCTATCTCCATAACAACAAGAAGAACTACGGCGCCAAGTGAACGAGCTGTTTGATAAGGGGGTACATTCGAGAGAGTGTCAGTCCTTGCGCAGTACCAGCTTTGTTGGTGCCAAAGAATTACGGAAGTGAGAGGATGTGCGTAGACAGCATTGCGATAAATCGAATCACCATCAAGTATCGATTTCCAATTCCGAGACTTGATGATATGCGGGATCAACTTAGTGGGGCGACGGTGTTTTCGAAGATTGAGTTGAAGAGCGGATATCATCAAATAAGGATCAAGCCAGGAGATGAATGGAAGACAGCTTTCAAAACAGCAAACAGATTATTTGAGTGGATAGTGATGCCATTTGGACTCTCCAATGAACCAAGCACGTTCATGAGAGTCATGAATCAGGTACTTCGACCTTTCTTGAATAGCTTTGAAGTTGTTTATTTTGATGATATATTGGTGTATAGTTGGTCAGATGAGGATCATATACAGCATTTGCGATTGATTCTAACAACTTTAAGGGAGCATAGTTTCTTTGCAAATCGCAAGAAGTGTGAGTGGATGACAGATTGTCTTGTATTTCTGGGATTCATGGTTTCGGCCAAGGGGATATTTTCTGAGGAATCGAAGATTCAAGCAGTCCGAGAATGGCCTCAACCACAAAATGTCACAGAGGTCAGATCATTCCACGGCTTGGCTAGTTTTTACAGGCGATTCATCAAGAATTTCAGTGTAATTATGGCCCCATTGACGGACCTCTACAACGCCAAGGAGTTTATGTGGACTGAGGAGGCTCAGCGAGCATTTGAGGAGATCAAAGACAAGTTAACCAGTGCGCCTGTCTTAGCTTTCCCAGATTTCGGAAAGATTTTCGAGGTGGATTGTGATGCTTCCAAAGTCGGGATTGGAGCAGTTTTGAGTCAAGAAGGAAGACCCGTGGAATTCTTTGGGGAGAAATTGGGTGGAGGGAAATTAAATTACTCGGTTTATGACATTGAGTTTTATGCCATTGTTCGAGCACTTCAACATTGGCGACATTACCTCATTCTGTGGGGGTTCGTATTGTATTCAGGCCACTAGGCGTTGAAGTTTCTTCAGGGACAGCACAAGCTTCATGACCGTCATGCCAATTGGATCACCATGTTGCAGGAATTCACTTTTACCCTTAAGCACAAATTGGGAGTTATGAACAAGGTGGCAGATGCTTTGAGTGGACGACATTCACTGCTGAACACGATGAAAATTATCGCTTTAGGCTTTGAGAGCCTGCGGGAGGATTTGGGGAGCGATACTGATTTTGGACAAGTGGTGCGAGATGTCGAGAAACAACTTCGAAGAGATTTTATACTACATGAGGGATATCTTTTCCGAGTTAACTCTCTGTGTATTCCCGATACTTCTCTACGGCTATTGATTGTCCAGGAATTGCATGCTCAAGGGTATTTTGCGAAAGATATGACCGCCGATTTCATTAAGGAGCGTTCTAATTGGCCTGGGATTGATAAACACGTTCAGGATTACTTAAAAAGATACCGAGTCCGTCAAGTATCAAAGGGCAGCCGCAGTAATCAGGGCTTATACATTCCATTGGCAATTCCGGATGAGCCTTGGATAGATGAGTCCATGGATTTTGTTCTCGGATTGCCAAGAACGCAGAAAGGATTTGACAGTATTTTTGTTGGGTTGACCGATTCAGTAAGATGGTCGTTTTTATAGCTTGCAAAACGACCATGGATGCTAGCAGAATAGCAGAGCTATATTTTATTGAGGTGGTTCGGCGATTTGGTCTACCTAGGACTATTTTGTCTGATAGGGATACCAAATTCATGAGTCATTTTTGGTGAGAACTTTGGAAGAGATTGGGGACGACTTTGAAATTCAGTAGTCCATATCATCCACAGACAGATGGGCAAATTGAAGTTGTGAATAGATCGTTGGGCAATATGCTGCGAGCTCAAATCAAGACTTACGGCACTTGGGATTCTCTCCTTCCCAAGATTGAGTTCGAATTTAATTGTTCAGTTAACAGATCTACTCAATACTCTCCTTTTCAGATTGTGTATGGTAGGAACCGCAGGAGTCCGATCGACCTAGCACTTCCAGCTGACGGGATGGTGTCTAAGAATGTGGAGGAGCACACTGTGGATTTGCAAGCCGTCCACCCGACAGTGAAGTCCAACTTGGAGCAACATTATACACGATACAAAGAAGAGGCAGACCAGGCTCGACGGGATGTTCAATTCGAGGTGGGGGATGTAGTGTGGGTAACATTGAGCAAGGAGCGATTTCTGTTAGGCACCTATCACAAACTTAAAGACCAGAAGATTGGCCCCTGTCAAGTTTTTTAGAAGTTAGGACCCAACGCTTATCGGCTTAAGCTTTCGGATGATCTTTGCATTTCTAATGTTTTCAACGTCCAACATCTATTCCGTTTTCATGGGGACAATCCGAGTTTGAGGACAAACTCTTCTGAAAAGGGGGAGCCTAACACAGAGCTGGTCCAGGAAGATATTCAGGAGGGTCCACATAGGTCCAAGAGGCTGCAGGAGAAGTTTCAAGGCAATCGGAGATGATTCGGAGAAGTTCGGAAAAGTTTCTGAGGCCGAAACATAAAAACTAAAAAGTTATGGGAGTGTCAGAATGGGCTCAAATTTGACGGGCCGATCCGGGGAGGTCCAGGGAGTAATACCCACCACGATGTTGTGACTAAGGCCGTTTTTTAGCCGTCCGGGGTCATCCGGGTGGACTTTTGGGAATTTTAAAAACTTTTGGGGTCTTTTTGTAATTTATTATATTTTTCGTTTAGGATTTATTTATTGCCGTTTTTGTTTGTTTTTTCAGCACACTTTGTTTTTTTCGACTATTTGAGTTCTCTCATTTAATAAAATTCGATTTTCATAGTGTCTAAAGAATATTGTCGTTTTATTCTTGATTCACCCTTTCCTATAAAAGACTTTTGAGTGAAGTTGATTGCAGTTGAGGTTTTATCATCCCCTCCATTGTTTCCGTTTTGCGTTAATAGTGGGATATGTGGATCACACATATTAGCAAAAAACCGTCACCAAGAAAATACTAAGGATGGTGTACTATTAGCCTTCAATGGTTTTAGACATTGAGAAAACCATACAGCAATGAACGAGCTGCCAGCTACACAGAAACATGTCGCATGTGCCGCCAACAACGTATCAATCCATTAACGCATTAGTACCTTATGATATCTGGGGTATTAACATTCTAGGACCTTGAACGAAAAGAGTAAGGGGTGTTTAGTTCCAAATTGTTGACGTGGAGCACTTCACCATATGGGTTGAAAGCCAATGGCAATAATTTCATCACCAAAAGTCCAGTCCTTTGTATGGAGGAATACTGTGTGCAGATTTGGCATTCCTCAAGCTATTATTTCTGACAATGGACGACAGTGTATTGGCGTCCCGTTTAAAACCTTCTAAGAAAATCTAAACATTAAGTAGAGGTTGACCTCTGTAGCTCATCCCCAAGCTAATGGACTAGCTAAGGTCACAAACAAAACTATTTTGGAAAGACTCAAGAAAAGGCTCATCGAGCTCGAGAAAGAAGGTCGCAAACCTGCTTGGCCAGATGAAATTCTAGGCATTCTGTGGACATATAGAACAACACCGAGAAAAGCTACTAGAGAAACAGCATTCAGTCTATGCTTTGGTATAGCGGCAACAATGCCAGTTAAGGTCAGAATGAAGTCCTTAAAACTGATCGAGTAGGATTCAGTCTTAAATGAGGGAGGGAGATGGACAAACCTCAACCTCCTTGAAGAGGTCAAAAACAAAGCAATGGAGGCTGATAGAAGCTACAAAAGGCAAGTCACAAATTTTTTCAATAAAAGAGTGAAGGAAAAGAACCTCACGACAGGAGAGATGGTGCTCAAGAGGTCAAGTGTGGGGAAACAAGGACAATTGACGAAGCAACAAGAAAGCTGGGAAGGACCTTATTTAGTTCAAGAAGTCCACAAAGGAGAGAGCTATAAGCTCGCTGATCTTGAAGGAAGACAACTCCTAAGACCTTGGAACATTTGCCACCTAAAGAAATTCTATGCCTGACCTAGCAAACTTAAAAAGACCTCGTTAGAGGGCAAGATGACCACAACGACCTCTTCAGTTTTAGTTTAAACAAGGCATAAATGAAAGATAAGTGTTTCAGAGCTTATTAAAACCTTACTTTGTATTATTTCGTATTACATGCCTTGAGTTTTAAAAGTTATGCACAAAAGTATTAAAGCAACAACAAGGTTCTTAAGGAAAAATTCAAGTTGGTATTAAAAAAAAAAAAAAGAAAACAAAAAAGAGGCCACAAACAGACCTTAGGAGAAGATATTCAGTACAATCCAAAAATGTAAAGGGTTGAATATTCAAAGCATCAAAGAAGAAAGACTAAAAAAATCCTATTCTACTACAAAAATGGAGTCTTCTTCTTCCTTGCAACCTTTTGAAGTCTTCAACTACTTCCATGGCTGACGGTGAATAAGGGGCACATTACTTTCATTGTCCTCGTCCTCCTCTGGAATGACTATTAGACCAAAGCTGCTTCGAGGGGCCTTCTCTTTGGCAATTGTCTCTGTCCCAACAGCATTTGAGGGACCTGCAAAATGACCCAGCAACATGATTAGATGGAAGTTTAATTTGAAAAGGCCAAGTACCTTCTCCAAAGTAAATATGCATTAGATGAGGGAAAATTTCACAAAACAAATCTCACCGACTAAACATAGTCATACCTTCATGGGATATGTAAGCCTTAGGCACGACATCCAAGATCTATCTCTCGATGACCTCAGCCTCATGAGCGGCCTCCACAAGCTTTTTTCCCTTCCTAGAAAGGCCTTCATAGCTTAGCCGACCTGGGCCAGACCCCTGCAGCCACGACCTCCTCCTACGAAGCTAGGCCCAAGTCAACTTGCTCCCATCGAAGAGGAGAGATCAATGGTAAAGCTAGTAGTCAAACTCAGGGTTAGTCTTCATCCCTGTGTTGAACTCTCTAAGCTTGTCTACCACTTCCACGTACAACCCCATCATCTGAGGTCGCAACAAAGACTCAATGTACTCCTGAAAGGTTGGGGTTCCCTCAAGCTTCTTTAGGGAGAGGTCACTAGACTCATCACAAAAGCTCTAGAATTCCCTCGGTTTGGCCTTAAGCTCCAAAACCTACTCCCCTTGCCAGATGCCAAGATCAATCAGCTCCTCATTCTTCTGATCAGCCTCCTACAGAGCAACCAATATTGCTTGGCTATCAACTCCAGCCCTATCAATCTCCTTTTTGTACTTGTGCAGAAGTTTGGCAGCCTTATTCTTGGTCCTTTTGGCCTTCTTGGCCTGCCTCCTCAAATGCTTGCTAAGGAAGACATGATTCTGCAAATAGAACCAATTGCAAATCTATAGGAGGTCACGGGAACTTACTGTAGTGCGAAGAGAGGTTGTGAACTTATCGAGCTCCTCGTCGGTTAGTTGACGACATATTTCCCAATCAACTGAAGGAGTGGACTCCATTAGAAAGGACTGGGAGTGGGGTGAAGCAAAGCTTGAGGTCGAGGTCGAACGATGAGAGCTGGAGACTAATTGGTTCAGTCATCCGCTCCTCGCCAGTCTGAATCTTCGACGAAGTAGAAAACCTGAAGAGCAAGCTATATTTATTTATATGTTGTTTTCTTTATTTATACTGAATCCTTGTTTTGTATTTCAATTGTGGATAGGTTTAGAAGGGCAGTTCAAGAATTTTCTTCTTAGTAACCCTAGGTATTTAAATTTGTTTTCTTGTGCTGAATAGCATAATTTTTTTGTTAAAAACAGAATTTCTTTTGATATTGTGTTTTGGTTCTCTTCTTTTCTTCTTTTAGCTACATTGGATTGAAGTTCGTCTAAAGGACAAGAAACTCGTTTCTTAGTTTTGTTAAAACAGAAGAAAGAATCGAGATCCTTGAGTTTTGACTGGTTAACCAAAACTTGAGTTATCCAATCGATCATCTCAAACAAGGCTCAAACCTTGGCACACCACTTCTGCCTGCGTCAGTTGGTATTAGAGTTGAGATCCACGATGTAAAGAGGTAACCTTGAGCAAAATTTAGCTGCCCTAATAGCAGTAATGCATCAAGATAGGAAGGAGTCACATTGAGAAAGGGAAGAACTACGACGAGAGATACCGCTAACGAGAGAGAGGTGAGACTGATGGATCGAAACCTTAACGCAAATGGTGCAACAATTGGCAGTCCATTGACCACCGATTCAACCAAAACCCAATGCAAGACTTCCAAGAAAGAGGAACATAAGTTTTGAAGAGTGGCTTCAATTGCCTGAAAACAGTCATCATCTTAAGAAAGAAAGAAAGCCAGAAGAATGAAAATTAGTTCTTCGTAAAGTGAAAGCGGAACCTAATTTGGAGGTTGAGAGTAAAGCCCTAGTGAAAGTAGAGGTGCCGAAAAATTCCGTTATGCCTAGGAAGGAAAATGAGGAAAAAACTATTGTGAAAACGGAAGTTGAGGAAGTAATTTGTGCTCACCCTTAAAGGCTAGGCCAATGTCCTTTTTTGAGCAAGTAAGATTTCAACAAGCTGCTGCAAATGCTAAACGAAATATGCCTGGAAAAGAAGGTGTTGAGAACCTAGCACTTATTACTGTGGTGAGAATGGGGATTTTCCTGAGGAACCTGATTAGTTGTTGGTTGAAAGGAATAGTGTTAAGGGCCTCTCAACAACCAAGGGGAGGAAACTGGAGAACAATGAGATTGTTCACTTTACTATTCCTATTGGATATAGAAGAACTTATAATATTGTTTGGTTTTCAAACAAAAGATATGAAGAGATTGGTCATCTTCCAATGGAATGGGCAAAGTGTCTCATTCCTCTAGTGAATTCTAAAAAAGTGAAAGTTCTTAGAAGATGTATAGGTGCCCCTGAAAGACTTCATATGATGCAGGAGATTATGTTCTATGAGGCTGAATTTACCCCAGAAGAACTTGATTCACAGAAATGCTCTCTGAAGTTGTCTGGTGATTCAGAGGAAACTGCATCTATGCTTCCAACCTTTAAACGGAGAAAGGGTGACAAGCCATGTTCAGAACATGACAAAGATGAACAAGATATCTTAGAATCATCTCTTAACAAGCTTGTTGGTGCTGTAGATATGTATGAACTAAAGGAGATGGAACCCCCACAAGCTCTTGTGTGTGATCTAAAGTCAAACTAGAAGCAGGCTCTACTTTGGATGATAGAAATAGAAAAGGGAGAAAATACAGAGGAAGCAACAAAAACTCTTCATCCTTGTTGGGGAGCATATCAGATATGTGATAAGAGGGCTCCTGCAATATATGTAAACATTTTTTCTGGGGAAGCTACAACACAACTTCCAGCTGCAACTTAGATGGCCAGAGAACTAATTTTGGCTGATGTAATGGGGCTTTGAAAAACTGTGATGACAATTGCTTTGATCCTAAAAAATCAAGATAGGGGTGTCCCTGACAATCAAGAATTCCCTTGTACAATGGGTGAAATATCACAAATGGAGGAAAAGGATTATGGTCAGAAAATCACTAAAATGGTCAAAGGTGGGACTCTCATTGTATGTCCTATAGCTTTACTTGGCTAGTGGAAGCATGAACTAGAGTGCCATTCAGTGCCAAATAGCGTTTCCGTTTCTGTTCATTATGGCAGTGACAGGAGTACTGACCCTAAGGTGGCTATTGCACCTAAAGTCATCTCGACAACCTATGGTGTCTTAACTGTAGCTTATAAATATGATGGAGAATATAGCATTTTCCATAGAATTGGCATAGAGTAGTCTTAGATGAAGCTCAAAACATCAAATCCTGGGGGATGCAAATTGCCCGAGCAGCATCTACATTGTCAACATATTATGTAGATGCTTCCTTACTGGTACACCTCATCAGAATAACTTGAAGGGATCGTATGTGGCGTACAAGGAACATGCTGACCAGACCCAACATGGTGTTCACTTTGATGTTGGTGATTTGGTTTGGGTTCAATTTCTTGCATGCAACTAACACAAACCAAGGGATACGAAACTTGGTCCCTGTCAGGTCCAGGAGAAGCTAGGACACAAGGCTTACAAGCTTGAGCTACCAGACGACTATAGTATCTACAATGTGTTCAATACACTACATCTCTTGCTTCCATGGGGCCAATGCGCGGTTGACGACAAGCACTTTTCAAGAGGGGCAATCTCATGTAGAGCACGAGGTCGAGGTCGAATAGGAACTAGTGGTCAAAGTCAAATGAGAAGCTTAAGGTCAAAAAACGAAAGCTAGAGGTCAGGGTTGGTTCAGTTATCCGCTCCTTGCCGGTCTGAATGTTTGAAGAAGCAGAAAACTTGAAGAGCAAGTTGGAGTTATTAATACATTGTTTTCTTTATTTATATTGAATTCTTGTTTTTGAGTTATTTTCTAATTGCTCCTTGTTTTATATTTTAATTTTCGATAGGTTTAGAAAGGCAGTTCAGTAATTTTCTGCTTAGAAACCCTAAGTATTTAAATTTGTTTTCTTATGATGAACATCACAAGTTTTTTTGTAGAATAGAATCTTTTTTTATATTGTGTTTTGGTTCTCTTCTATTCTTCCTTTAGCTATTTTAGACTGAAGTTCGTCTAAAGGAGAAGATACGGGTTTCTTTATTTTGTTAAAGCAGAAGAAAGAATCGAGATCCTCGAATTTCAACGGGTTAACCAAAACTTAAGTTATCCAATCAATCCTCTCAGACGAGGCTCAAACCTTGGCACACCACTTCCGCCTGCATCATGGGGGCCATTGCAGTAAAGAATCGAGGATTCCATGGCAAGGTCAGGAACCCACCCAACAGTCCCTTCCGCAGAATGGATAGCTTGGGAAGCACTCCCCAACCTCATCAGAGTGCCAGCAACCTCCTTGGTGGGGCAGCCCAGGAATGCTGGCTTGGACCCCGAGGTCACTGGAGTCTTCCCCTTCCTAGAGTAGCTCAAGGGAACTTTCTTAGCTAGTTGAGAAGAAGGGGAAGAAGTGGAGCTCGAGATTTTTATAGGCCTGTCGAGGCCTTCATTCCAACTGCCACAACACTCCGTTTTGAGGCAGTTCGTGTCCTTTCAGCCACCGTTTGCTTCCCCCTGGCCTGGGCAACAAGAACTTCAGTGACGAGAGTAGGTGCAATAGCAGAAGAGGCACCAGTTGTGCCCCAAACTCTACTAGTAGGCACCTGGGAAGGAGTAGACTTCAACAACTAAGATGTGGTGCTCATCGCTCTCAAGACGAACAAGTAAGAGAGGTCGTTAGATTACAACATTAAAAAAAAAAAAAAAAAATCAATCAAAAACAAGAAAGCCCCCTACCAGAAGGGGATATCTCCATAGCTCCCCTGATTGAAAGGAGGTCGCATTCTACTGGGCTCCCTAGTCTAGCAGGGGGAAGAAAGGATTCAGACCAGATGGGAGAAGTACACTTGACGTTGACTCTATCAGAATTGGCCAAGTCAAATCGAAAGTCCCAATGCCTAATTTGCTCACTACAAAGTTTTGAAAGCTCATTGAAGAAAGAGCGGTGGAGGTTCCAATCTGGGTAAGGCTCAAGTCGGATTAAATTATTGGGAAGACGAGCGAATAAAAAGAGATTTTCCCATTCGTCTACTAAGGACTGGAAAGGACCTACTAATTTGAATCGAGGGTTTAATTGGAGGTAACCTTGGAAGACTTAGAGGTTGAAGAGACGCCCAACTTAAAAAAGCTCCTAAAGAGCTCCAAAGAAACTGGAACTCTATAAAGATGGCAAGTCACTATCAAAGCGACCACAAGCCAGAAGGAATTCCGAACAAGGGGAAAACCCCAGAAGTAGGCAATGTCAAGAAACAGAGGGTGAAGGAAGGGCAGAAGGATACCTCCCCTGAGGCTAGAGACATAAAGGACTATATGTCCACTACATCGGCTGTAAGGACATTCGTCCTCATCAATAGCGATAATGTCGCCTTTCTTTAATCTTTTTTCCCCAGTGATTTCAAAGATGTCGATGGGGTCTAGAGAAGAAGATATAGAAGAAGCCTCTAATTCAGAGAGCTCGTAAACCTCGCTCTTGACAGGAGGAGCTTTAACGAAAATTGGGAAGGAGTAAAAAAACCCCATTATCCAAATTAGCAAGAGAAGGGGAGGGAGCTACCTCTCCCGAATGGAGAGAAGATGTGTTAGACATAGAAGATACTTTGAGTGACACAGCGGACATCTAAGTTTTGAGGAAAAATGATGAAAAAGATGGAATTTTTCAAAGGAAAAGACAGAAAACTCACTCGATAAAATCTTGGAAGATGAAAAGGGAAGCTATCTTGAATTACTGGTTGCTCGAGCAAAAGGAAGAGAAGAAGTTCAAAGCAGAAAGCTCTATAAATTTGAAGTTCTTGCAAGCTGTAAGAAGGTTTAGGTAAATCCTAAAATTCGGAGACTTCTAATTTATGTGGAATAATTAGTTCTTTGACTTACTAAATGGGTTGACCTTCCAAAGCTGAAACGGAGTGATTTTCCAAATCTGAAACGGTTTAGTTTTTTCCAAAACTGAAACAGGCTAACTTTCCAAAACTGGATAGAGGCCTTCCAAAATTGAAATAGGGTGACTTTCCAAATTTAAAGGGGATCAATTTTCCAAAATTGGATAGGTCAGCTTTACCAAAACTGAAGAGGCACAACTCCTCCAAAAATAGCCATTTCAAGGAGAAACGGCACGACCCTTTAGGGGTCGTGACTTTAACAATGTAATTTAGGCACCACAACCTCTAATCTTGCTTTGCCTAAAGGTTGGTAATGATGGGAGAAACGGGTACGACCCGAACAACTCAACCCAAATGGACCCAAGCCCCAACCTCAAATACCTTAAAGTCAGACTCACAAGGGTCGATAACGGCAGGTGGACAACGATCGGCTACTATTGACCTCCCAGGCCACAGACTTACCAAATGAGCTCGAGAGAGGTCTTACCGGACCACGACCTCCGACCCGGTAAGCTCTACTTTGTCTCATACATATTCTATCCCAGGACTAATTGTGAGCAACTCCTAACAATGCCCAGGAGCCTATAGTCACTTGGTATGGCCTCCCAAAAGAGAAAGTCGAAGCCCTCGAAGTCCACGGGCTGGTCGTGCAATCGGTCTGAAGGTCAGTTAGTGAGTTCATAGCACTAGATAGAGACGCAAATGACAAGACATCCCAACCAAGGGAAACTCCACGATTCAAGGAGCAATTGGTGGGATTCTATATGATCTCACAATTATCAAAAATGCCTACTATCAGGTAACAGAAAAGCCCTAATCTAAGAGGTTACTAATTTCTGCTCAATATATAATCAACTAAAAATCAGTCTATGAGCAAGGGACAGTTTTTCAGAGGATTAATTACACAGGATTACTCTTAGAATACTGACTTAGGCATCAGAGTTGTTCCCCAGGCAATAGCCCACTCCGGTGACCTGTTTACTTTCTTCTCAAGTTATTGTTGATTGACATCATCAAGATTTTTGGGTGACCTGGAGTTCACTTTTGAGCCCCATAAAAAAAGATTCATTAATCTCCAAAAAAAAAAATTAAATAGAATAACGTAATAAAAAATCAAATAGAAAAAACACTACTTCATAAACCTACTCCAACAAAGTACATATCTTAAAAACATAAATTAATAGGTGATGGGAGAAACGGATACGACCCAGATGCACCGACCCAAACGGACCCAAGTCCAGACCTGAATACCTAAAAGTTTGAATCACTACTCAAGAGGAAAGATGGGCAACCAAATCCACGCACCGACCTCCCAGGTCACAGACCTTAAAATAAGCTTAGGAGAGGTCTCGTCGGACTGCAACCTTCGACTCAGTGAGCTCTAATATATCGCATACATCTTCCATGCCACGACTAAATGTCTACGATTCTTAACATACTCTATGAACCTGAAAATCTTTCATCACGACCTTCTAAATGGGATCGTCGAGACCTTTGGCATTCACAAGTAGGTCACAAAGTCGGTTTAAAAGTCGTTAACGAGCTTATAGATTTTGACTAGAGGCGTGCATGGCAAGGTATCCCAACTTAGGGAAACTCCACGATTCTAGGAGCAATTGATGGGATACGATATGATCTCATTATTGTCCTAGTTGCTTATTGTCACGCAATAGAAGAGTCACAATCAAACAAGGTAACCCATAATTCGATATATATGATCGAATCACACACTCTTCACAAACAGATTGAGCTATTTTACTGAAAGATTACTCTCTCAGAATACTGACTAAGGCATTAGAGCTATCCCCAGGGTAACGGCCCACTCCAATGATCTGATAATTTTCCTTTTCAGGTTGCGATTGTAATGGTCATCATAGTTTGGGTTCACCCGGAGATCATTTCAGAGCTCCATCACCTCTAGTGTCGCCTATAGGAAACACATTCTATAGCCTAGCCTTCTCCCATATTCACAAAACAGAAAAACAAACAAGGATTGTGATGGCCTGATCGCAATCAACGCACGTTCGGCCACGATGCCATGGTAGGCCTCCCGGCAAAACACAATCTTGCACTGGAGAAACAGTGTCGGAAGACCTGGTCCGAAGGGAGGACAATAACAATAATCCAAGGCCAGCACAATAGCAAGAACAACCAAAAACGGCACAATCCGGACTATCCCGTTGTCCTGGTGAACCACCCACCAACATATGAAATTAGAGATCAAGAACACCTTAATTAGAATGACAATAGCAAACCTCAGACCATAGAGATCAAAAGGAAGTTGAGTATCTGTCCCAACAAACCTCTCAGAACGCATTGTGGTCGCCCTAGAAAGAATCTCGAGTAGAAGAGATTACATGTCAATAATGCATACTCCTATTCCATCTTAAAGGGAAACACAACTACCTCGAGATTAAAGGGTTTGTACACAGCCTAACCAACCCCTATCTTCAAAACCAAGAAACGACCTCCAGCCCAATGTGAGAGATCGGGAGACAGTCCGAGCGCATGAAAGATCACAGGACGAAAGAGTCCCATCTATGGTCGACCTGAGAGAAACCCTAAGCAATGGAATGGGTTATGACTTGAGAAAAAGACTCAACCAAGCTACCATTTAATGAGGTCAACGACAAGAACAAGTCCTAATGAGCAGGGAAGCTCGTTGAGAACTCGTCCTGGAGAAAGGATACCTCCTCGACATAGCCTGATCAAATGGACGGGTAGCGACTCTGAAGAGGTAGCCCCAAATATACTAAGGAGAGCACTCTGCCAACAAATCAGGACAAGAATGGAAACCAAGAGATACAAAGGAGTGTGGACCTATCAGAACCTTCACCATTTGTCCATAGTATCAAAACTGCTCGAATGCTATCGTGATTTAAAGCACTACAAGTCAAGGAGAAGTATGATGGCACAAGGGGACCTCTACAACCTATAGATGAATACGTTTCCTACATGGAAATGTTCAAATACCCTGATCATGTCAAATGCCGAGCTTTCCGGTCCACACTGACCAAGAAAGCACAGTCTTTGGTTCATGGGAATTCCAAAGGCAGGTATCTCGAGCTGGACACAAATGAAGGAGTTGTTCCTGAAGAACTATCAGAGCAGCAAAAGGTGTGAAAAAGACATCAACAATCTATTTAATATCAAACCGAAGTTTGGTGAGAGCACAAGAAGTTATTACAGTGGTTTTAATGATCAGGCAGTGGAAATTGAGCAAAAAAATGACGCTATCTACATCACTACCTTTGACAATGATTGCAATGGGGTTATGTAGCTCTTAGGCTAGCAGAAGAGCTAATAAAGACCATCAAGGAGCTACAACACTTCTTGAGAAGTTAATTAAAACTGAAGAAGTGGCGATTTAGAGGAAGATTCCCAGATTTTCCTCGGCTATTAAGAAAGAAACTAAAGGGTGACCAAAAAGCCCACTGTCATCAAAGCGAAACAAGAAGGATCCTCATTCAAAAAGACGACCGTCGGATAAGAAATGAAAGACTATTCCTGACCCAGTGACAACTCCCCTGATGACCTCAAGGGTAGAATACTAGTGGTCTTGGAAATGAAGGGTTTGTTAAGACCACTCAAAACTCCTATACTAAGAGAGACACGGCGAAGTTCCGTCACTACCACAAGGATCATGGCCGCCTTACAGAGGATTGCTTCAACCTCAAACGAGAAATAGAGAGGCTGGTGAAAGAGGAGTTCTACTTGCAAGAATTCCCGGCTAGGAATATAGGTCCTGGAAATCCATCTCCTATAGCTGCATATAATCAGTGACCTCCTGTCGGAGAGATAAATGCCATTAAAAGGAGGTCACAGCAAGCTAGGTGAGGAGATTTAGACCCCTTAACGATGTCATTCCAAATTGGAGATTTTTTGGTGCTCAAGATATTAGTTGACATTGAAAGTGCAGTGAATGTCTTGTACAAAAAGGAGTTCGATCAATTGGGGATAGATAGAGCTCGTTGATAAAGTCAGACACTGCCTTGACCAGCTTTAATGGCAACACGACCTACTCTAAGGGGATTCTACGGGTTCCAACTGCGGTCTATGTGGATGCTAGGGGGTCACAGAGGTCATGGACTAGTTAGTGGTAGATGCACCAGGAACCCAAAATGCAATTCTTGGAAGGAGAGGGGTCATGGACCTAAAAGCAGAAATCTCCCTGCTGAATCACTACATGAGGATCCAGGTCTGAGAAATCTGGGTCATCCTAGAAGGAAACAGATAGACAGCCGTGGGATGTTACCTCGCTAAAGGGAATGCTGAGACCTCGGCAATGCCTGAGCAGGAGGATTTCATCAACCTTCATAAGGGGAATGATGAGTTCAAAATCCACGTTACCATTAAAGGAGAAAAAGTTTTTCTCAACCCGAAATTCCCAGAAAAAGGGATAAATATAGGCAAAATCTTGCCTTCCAAGATTAACGGAAAGCTCGTTGACTCCATTCGGGAATACCTAAAGGTCTTCACTTGGTGACCTACCAACCGCGAAGGAATTGACAGAAGGATAGCAGAGAATAAGATCGGTCTCAGACCAAGAATCAAACCGATAAAGCAAAAGAAAAGAACTTTTGCTCAAGGACCAAATGAAGTCATAGCTCATGAAGTCCAAGCTCTTCTCAACGCTGGAATGGCTTGCCAATCTAGTGGTTGTGTCAAAAAAAGGAAGGAATGTGGAAAATGTGTGTGGATTTCACCTCACCAAATAAATATTGTCAGAAAGATTCATACCCGCTCCCGAGCCTCGATCAAATGGTAGACTTAAAGGCTGGTTACCAATTGCTATGTTTCTTGGATGCCTACAAGGGATATCACCAAATTCTAATGGTGTTGGAAGAAATGGACAAGACCTTATTCATCCCAGAGGTCGAGACCTACTGTTATACCAAAATGCCAATTGGTTTAAAGAATGGAAGGGTGGAATTCCAACGAGCCATGCACAAGGTCTTCAAGAAGCAGCTCAGGAGGAATATTGTGGTCTATGTGGCAGACATTGTAATTAAGTCCTAAACCTCAGATGAGTTCATCGAAGATATAAGGGAGACTCTCTAGACAATGAAAACTACTCGCATGAAGCTCAACCCTAAAAAGTATACCTTTGGGGTTTCGACAGGAAAATTCTTGGGGTTCATGACATCAAAAAGAGGGATTGATGCCAACCCTAATAAAACAAAAGCACTCTTAGACATGGAAGCTCCCAGTAGCATTAAGGAAGTTCAAAATTTAACATGTAAAATGGCAGCTTCGGGATACTTCATCAACAAGATGGCTAACAAAGGAGACAGGTTTTATGATGTCTTGAAGAAGCCCAAAGATTCCAATGGATAGAGGATTGTCGGGAAACTTTTGGAAGATTGAACGAATTTCTAGGAAAATCCCCACAACTTGTCTCCACGAGGTCGGGAGAGGAAATTTTCATATACTTAACTACAACAAAGAAGGCAGTTAGCTCGGTACTGCTAGTAGAAAATTCAGGTTTACAATTTCCAATATTGTATGTAAGCCATTTGCTCTGAGGACTTGAAATTAGATATTCAGACCTCGATAAATTCCTATATCTGATTCTTATTACTTCAAGGAAGCTTATTCCCTATTTTGAATTCCACCCGATAAGAGTATCAACCAATCTGCCACTAAAACAAGTTCTGGTGAAACTTGAGCTATCGTGTAAGACAATGAAGTGGTCGCTCGAACTATCAGGATATCAGATCAATTTTGAGCCAAGGAAAGCTATCAAAGCTCAAGCTCTATTAGACTTCGTAGAAGAATGCACAAGAGTTCCATTGGAGCTCACAAGAACTTCTAAAATTAATATCTAGACCATGTACACAAATAGGTCCATTGAAAAGGAAAATTCATGTGCGGGAATTGTATTGATCAGCCCTAAGTTAGTGAGAATCCCTTACTTTGTGAAGTACTACTTCCCAACCTCAAATAATGAATCTGAATATGAAGCTCTCTTAGTAGGTCTAAGGCTTATAAAAGCTCTAAAAGTGCAAAAATTGCATGCCAAAATTGATTTACAAATTATAGCGAGCCAAGTCGCTGGAGAATACGAATCTAGGGCAGAAAATGTGATTAAATATCTCAAACGAGTAAGAGATAAAACATCAAAACTTAAATATTTCCTCATTGAGCAAATACCTAGAGAGCAAAATTCAGAAGCAGATGCACTATCTGAAGTCTACTGGGAGCTCGCAGGGACCAAAACCGAGCTATTGGTGGAACAGACAATTATACTCTCCCAGTATAAACTAAGAAGAGAACTTGGTCATAGAGGATCAGGCAACCTAAAGAGACCTAATCAACAAATTTCTTAAAGATGGAGACCTTCCACAAAATGACAAAGAAGTTCGCCAAATACGAAAATGGGCACCTTGTTATGTCCTGATAGGAGATGACGAGGTGTACAAGAGGTTATATACATGGCCATTACTCAAATGCCTAAGCAATTGAGAAGGAGAGTATGTCATTGAAGAGGTACATAATGGAATATATGGATCACACATAGGAGAAAAAACCATCGCGAAAAAGATACTAAGGACTGGTTATTACTGGCATTCAATGATTTCAGATATTGAAAAGATCATACAAAAGGGCAAGAGCTGCCAACTGCATGGAAATAGGTCGCATGTACCTCCAGCAAAGTATCTATCCATCAGCACTTCGGTCCCATTCAACATCTTGGGTATCGACATATTAGGGCCTTTCCCAAAAGTAGTAGGGGCTATCCAATTCCTAATTGTGTCCGTAGAATACTTCTCCAGATGGATTGAAATAGAACCAATGGTAATAATTCCTCGCCAAAAGTACAATCCTTCATCTAGAGAAATATTGTATGTAGGTTCGGGTTAACCAAACTATCATCTCAGACAATGGAAGGCAGTTTATAGGTGACTTATTCAAGACTTTCTGCGAAACTTGAACAAAGAACAGAGCTTGACTTCCGTAGCCCATCCTCAAGCGAATGGATTGGTTGAGGTCACAAACAAAACCATTTGGAAGGTCTCAAGAAAAGGCTCACCAAGCTCGAGAAGGAAGATTGTAAACCTTTCTGGCCAGAAGAAATTCCAAGCATCCTATGGACATACTAAACCAAGCCTAGGAAAGCTACTAGAGAAACACCATTCAGTCTATGTTTTGTTGTAGACGCCGTAATGCCAGCAGAGGTCATAATGAAGTCCTTGAGATTGACTGAATATGATTTAGTTGAGAAGGGCAAACCTTGACCTTCTTGAAGAAGTCAGAAATAAAGCTATGCAAGTTGATAGAAGACATAAAAGCCAAGTCACAAATTTTTTCAATAAGAAGGTGAAAGAAAAGCATTTCATAATTGGAGAAATTGTCCTCAAGAGGTTGGATGTTGGAAAGCAAGGATAACTGATAGAGTTACAAGAAAGTTGGGAAGGACCTTTCATAATCCAAGAAGTTCCTAAAGGAGGAAGCTATAAGCTTGCAGATCTCGAAGGAAGGCAACTCCTAAGACCTTGGAACTCTTGCCATCTAAAGAAATTCTATGCCTAAGGCTTTCCAGACCTCACAAGCTCGTTATACAGCTTGAGATATTATATGAAAGGAGCTCGCTGAGTAGCAAGGAACCATCGATGAACTCTTCAGTTTTTGTCTGTGCAAATTGCATATCAAATTTTAGAGGCATAAATAAAAGTTAAGTTTGCAAAGCTTATTGAGATCTTAATTCTTCTTATTTTCCTAAGTCTCAAAGCCAGTCAAGATTGCAAGTTTTAAGTGTTGGAGCAAAAGCAGGACACTTAGAGAAAATTAGCTGACATAAAGAAAGAGGTTACCAACAGGCCTCTTAACACATCTGATATAGAAACATAAAGAAAAGGAACATAAGCTAAAAAAAATGAGTAATATATTTGTTACAGCCAAGCTAATTATCGAGAACATTGCAAGAAGAAAAAGGAAGGCTCTATAGAAGCCCAAAAAGAACTAGTCTATTGCAGTTTAGTTGCCTTTCTTCTCGAGAGCTGCAGGCAAGTTTGTCGGTACCTCAAGAATAACCACCTCACTGGCTTCTTTAGGAGTGACCTCACGAGCAGGAAGTTCTGGAACTGTCACCCTTGGGACCTCTTGGCTCTCCTTGGCAGCTTTGAGGGTATGAATACCAACAGTATAATACCACTATTTGAATTGGTTAAAGATTTCTTCAGTAACGACATATTTAGAGGGGTTAGCACCTTGACTTTCTGAAGCTTCAAGAGTTTCCAAGGGAGAAATGTCTTGTTTTCTTCCCTCATCAAGAGGGTTATCACCAGCTTGTCAAACCACAGTCAGGGTTTCAATGGCCAAGATTTCCTCATGAGAATTTGGATTTTGTTCATCATGCTCCTAGGGAAGAGGAACTGTTGCATCTGAATGATACAACCCCTCTTGGACAACCGGATCAGTCTTCAAGTCCCCGTTGAGCTCGCACAACTTGTCGATTACAATGACATAGAGCCCAGATAACTGAGGTTGAAGAAGAGACTCCACATAGGCTTGGAAGGTTGGGATCCCTTCGAGCTTGGATAGAGAGAGGTTGCCGTCCTCCTTGCATATAGCATTGAAATCCCCGTAGGGAGGCTCGAGCTCATGGATGAGGTCCTTTCTCTCTTAATCGAGCTTGAGCAACAGGTCGCTCTTCTGGACAGCTTCTTCAAAGGCCGAGGCCATCATCAAATTCTCAACTCTGGCCTCAGACACCTTTTCTTGCATTTCCTCAGAAGATTGCTCACGATTTTGTTAATGATGTTGTTCTCCATAAAGCACAATCTATGAATTGTTCTTGTTAACTACTTTGCTAATTGATAACTTCTATCTTTGAATTGTTTTCTTTTAATTTTCTCTTTTTAAGTTGTAGATTTTTAATACTTCAATTTTATTCCCCGAACCTTGTCAATTAGTAGGTTTGTAGTTAGAATCAATTCTCTGTTGGATCGACCCTTACTTGCCCTTGCAATATTTTAGGAAAAGTTAGATATTAATTTGTTTGTATTACAACACACGATCACCACTTCACCCATTGAGGCATCAATTATTCAATGCGTGACATGCCTTCCTTCATGTTACTATCTATACTCCAGTCCATCCATATTCATTTCTTTATAGTTTGAGATATTTAATATTGAATATCTACCCTTTTTGCATTAAACACATTTTACCTCTTTAATTAAAATATTAACACCTATATACTCATGGCATTATCTCCTAAATTTAAAGAATCTACACATTCCACTAGCTCATTATTCCACAACAATACTTATTAGGATAGTTTATTCATTTATATTTAACTTTAAAATATAAAATAGTTTTAATTTTCAGATATAGAAAAAATGGACGTTCATTCAATAATTTATGGAGGGAGTACAATTTTTTCTTCATTATCGGATGACGCGCTACGCTAACCATTTACAAAACCATATTAATTGATAATTAAGATGCACAAGTCATTAGAAACAAATTATTACAATTATTTATTACATTCAATGTACCCTAAGGAAAGTGGAAAGTGATAGCATAGAGTTGAAAATTGTAAAATAAAAAATTGTAATTTTCATTGAAATTGTTCCTTCTAAAAGTTTTCGAAAGGGAAAAAAAAAAAAAAAGGATTCTTCTCCCTATTAAGACAGGTACCTCTTTGCTTACCTTGTTGGTCTCATTTAGACCAAGGATAATTAAATGTGAAAAGGCCAAATGATGAACAATTAATATATACAAATATACATATATATTATCGGTGTTCGGGTCAGTTCACACATACCTCGACATTCCGCTTATTCAGGACGGTGTTCATGGAATTTGAACTCAAGACCTATGGTCTACGACCTCGCTACTCCACCCACTGTGATGGAGATTCAATGCTAATCATACCAGTTGGACCTATCACAAGAGCTAGAGCAAATAAGTTAAGGAAAGCATTAATCACATTTGTGAAAGGAAGAGAAGAAATGC
>JAOXNR010038741.1:0-20547 GCA_028571225.1 Parsonsia alboflavescens | reverse complement strand
TTTATTCTCTTTTTTAAAAAATTATTGATCTTTACTATACATAATATATTATGCATTTGTAATATATTAATTAATAGGTCAGGTTAGGTCAGGGCAGGGTGGGGCGAGGCGAGGCGGGTTAGGTCCAGTTAGATTAGAATGGGCAGGGCAGGGCAGGTCTCCAGCCAAACCCAGGCCCGACCTGCCCCGCGACAGGCTTTGAAAATTAAAAACCATACCTGCCCTATCCTTAAACAGGTCAGGTCAAGTTAGGTACCCATCGGACCAGGTTATTTTGCCATCCCTACCTCCGTGTAATAAATGGAAGGGTTTTTACGAGATTATACTACCACTTTGTTGAATAATACTGCTGTCTTATAAATTATTCTAATTTTTAAAATTCATTATATTAATATATATCCTTAATTTTTCTTTTACTTGGCAATGTCAACATCAGACTTTTGCACCATTTATTATGAATTTATTGCTCAAGAATCAAGATAGTTTGTTGATTAGATAATTAAATTTTTAATATGATAATTTTCAAGAGATATATTTTGAAAATAGTAGTAAAATATAGGGTGCAATTTTAATTAAAGTTAAATTTGATCTTTTTAAAATTTGGATTCTTAGTCGATTTGATTTCACAAATTTTGATAAAAAATAGTTCATTCCCTTAAGGGTTTTTTTTTTCAATCATAATAGTCCTTCACGTTTGTATGGATAGATGGAATAGTCTAAACCATCAATTTCAAACCACTAACGCCGCAGTACCGGTCACGTACATGGCACTTGAGGGGTAATTTTGTCATTCCATCATACAATGACTTCATTTTCTGGGTTTCCCAGAAAAACTTTTCGAGAACCTTCACGGCTGAAAAATCCATCTGAACTTTATTGTTAGCTTCGTCCCTATCCTCGTGCCAGGGTATTCTGTGAAATGAATCCGAGAGCAACGGTGGAACAAGTAAGCAGACCATATTAGGAATCTGATCCTTAATTCTGTTGCCCATGTACTTCCTCTTATGCCCAATCCGATTAGAACAACTTGCAAGTTGAGACTCAACACAATTAATACTTGAACTTCCCACCTTTTCCATGCATTCTTGCACGTGAAACTTGAATGGAATTCCCCTATCATGACTTGAATCAAACTCATTTCCATCAAGCAAAGTTCCGGTGTAATGAACTTAGAGTTTCCAAAATAAAAACCAACCAAATGTTAAAATGCTGTAAAATGAATCAGAAGCAACCTTACAGCCACGAAAGCTCTTCACTTTGAACAATGAGCACGTTTTACCTTCAATTTCATCACCGTTATCAATTTCATTGCCGTTATCAATAGTATCCCATCCTTCACCTTCCTTAAGAAGATTCTTTTTCAATCCATGACTTCCGATATCCTTCTCCTCTCCAACCTTCAGCACAAGGCAGATCGAAGTCCTCACCTATTCCCTTGGCCGGCTACATATCGAAATCTTTGTGAGGGTGAGGACTCGTTTTGGGGAAGGTGAGAAGTTTTAATGGGCAATTGTGAAGATCGTCCAAAAATGAAGTTTTTGTTTTTTTTTTAATCTAGAAAACGGGAATGACAAAATTATCCCTCATGTGACCAGCATCACCACCTGAGTGACAGGAAATTAGTAATTTAAATCCTTCCAGTTACCTATAAAAATGTAAAAGACAAGAAAAAACTTAAATGATCAAACTGTTTTTTTATCCAAACTTATAAGATCAAATCAACTAAAAATTTATTAATTAAGATAAATTACATGATAATTTTCTTGATTGATGAATGTAAAATATACAAAATTATAAAATTCTCAATCCTCAATAAAAAGAGGACTAATTTATAAATATGAATTTAAGGGATTGATTCTTGTTATTCTTATCTTAATTGAGATCAATGAATTATTATTGTTACACATAACAAAAGAGCTCCTTATTGTTTTTAGGAAAAAGATGGATTTATGGAAAAGCTCTCCATCAATAAACTTGCATTTTGTACTAAATAAATATTGCCATGGAAGAGATCGTAATTCCTTTAGAAACATTTTCTATACCAGTAATTGACAATTGAATTTAAGTGCATAATTAGGAGGGGGGGAAAAAACAGACAAATGCGACCAGAGCAACGATTTACATGGTTATTAATAAGTTTCAATATTGCTATGCTAGTCCATCATACATGACCAAGATTGAATTAATAAAGTTACACAATCTATAGCATACTTACAGAGCAAGCGACTTTACCCACCATCTTTGGTACACCCACCCAACAAAAATAAAATAAATAGTCAATTGTCAGAACTTCCGATTCCATCATGGCAAAAGCTCCACAAGGATGGCCCCGGATCACCGACACAAGTCATCAAAATTGATTTTTCAGCAACATTATCATCCCATCCCAAGTACTTCTAAACACAAAATTCAAAAGAAAATGAACAAAAAGAAGACATCTCAAAAAAGTCGGACAATGGAAAAATTTAAGTGTTTATAAAAATATTAAATTGTTCCCACTTTTAATGACACTAATTTAATTAGAATCTCCAATAATGTTTACGTTTGGCAATCTTTGATTGGATTGGATAATATAATTTCCTTTACAAAACAGATTAAGGAATCATATATCCCCAATAGATTAGGAATTTGAATAGAGAAAGGATTTGAGCGCCTACCATATAAATCTATATGGGTTTGAATTTCGGACTTCTAAAGTAAAACAAATTATAACATTCCACTCGAAGAAAACAGAATCATAGCTAGAGACCGAAGAGCAGCATGGGTTCCAAGAAATCTTCATGGGAGATCTAGCCAAGAACGCCGTGGATTCTGCGGCCGCGAAGAAGAAGAGGATGAAGAAGGAGAAGGAAAAAGAGGAGTCGAAGAAGAGGATGCCAAAAGTTGGGATGATAAATTACCAGGTAAAACTGCATTTGCAAATGAAGATGTTGATTCAGAGCATGATGCTGAGTCTCCTCCCAGAGCTCCAACATGTTGATTTTCCTCCTCAAATGGAGGCTACCCACCATTTCCACCAACACTCCCAACAACCCATTCACCTACCAATTTTTTTTGCTATAAATATGAGCCAAATTCTCTCCCAAAGATCATCCTAAGCACTTCACAAGAGAGAGTGTAAGGAAGAGGAAATTTTTCTTTTCCAAATTTTGAGTGCCATTATAGTGAGAGAAAAGGAAGGAATTGTTCCTAGTTGAGTGAGTGTTTATCTATATGATCAGATCTCATTTTTCTCTTCTCTACTAGTTGGGCTCTTATATTTCTCTGTGAGTATTTCACTGTTGGGGGTTGTTGTTTATCTCATAATTGTTGGAGATTATTTTTGACTATACTCACTAATCATATTATAGTGGAGTTTTTCTAGACTAGGTCCTATGGTTTTTATCCTTCACATTGAGGGAGTTTTCCACGTAAAAATTCTTGTGTTCTTTAGTGATTAAATTTGTTCATGTTGAATATCTGTTATTTGGGATATTGATTTACTAGGTTGGCTCCTCAAAAGTTCTTTCAAGTGGGAAAATTTTAATTGATCATTGGATTGTGTGTTATTGTTTTTTCATTGTGAACACATCTTTTCCCAACAAACTGGTATCAAAGAGAGGTTTATTTGTGTGATTTACTTGATTGAAAAAAGGAGCCTAATTACGATAAAATGATAAGTTTGAATGGAACAAATTATCACAAATCGCAAGGAAAGATGGAAGATTTGTAGTATGTTAAAAAAATGCATCTACCGATATTTGGGAAAAAAGAAGCCTAAGGATACATCTGACGAGGATTGGGAAACTGAAAATAAACAGGTATGTGGAGTTATTCGTCAGTGGGTAGATAATAATGTTCTAAATCATGTATCTAAAATTTTAGATGCTAAAATTATGTGGGAAAAACTTCAGACTCTATAAGCCTCCAAAACTGGTAACAATAAATTGTTTCTGTTAAAACAAGCTATGAATTTAGCCTTATCCATGTGAAATCTCTGGAGTACTTTTTCAATGTACTTCTCTTGAGATAACCACAGCTGCTTGGTTTCTCCGTCACGAACAATTTGCATGCCAAGAATCTGCCTTGCTTTTCCCAAGCCTTTCATTGCAAAGACCTTACTAAGTTCTTTCTTTAACCTGTCAATTCGAGAAGAGTTCTGACTAACAATTAACATGTCATCAACATAAAGTAGCAAAATGATGAAATCATTTTCAGAAAATTTCTGCACAAATACACAATGATCTGAAGTAGTCTTCTTGAACCCCTGGGGGCTCATAACTAACTCAAACTTCTTGTACCACTGCCTTGGAGCTTGTTTTAGGCCATACATGCTTTTCTTCAACCTGCAGACATAATTTTCTTTACCTTTCACCTCATAACCTTTAGGTTGTTCCATGTGTATTTCTTCTTCCAAATCACCATGGAGGAAAGTAGTTTTTACATCCATCTACTCAACTTCAAAATCAAGGCTGGCTGCTAATCCCAAAACAACTCGTATAGATGTCATTTTTACAACAGGAGAAAAAATCTCTTCAAAGTCAATACCTTTCTTCTGTCAGTAGCCTTTGACAACTAACCTGGCTTTGTATCGTGGATTGGAAGAATTCTCTTCATTTTTCAGCCTGTAGATCCACCGATTCTGTAAAGCCTTTTTGTCCTTCGGCAACTTGACTAGCTCAAAAGTGTGGTTGTCAAGTAATGATTTCATCTCATCATTCATGGCTTCAACCCACTTGGCCTTCTGCTCATTCTCCATGGCTTCATCATAGCTCTCAGGTTCTCCCCCGTCAGTGAGGAGCACATATTCATCGGATGAATATTTAGTAGTGGGAACACGCTATTTGGTAGATCTTCTGAGTGGAATATCGGGTTCATCAATCTCATGAGTAGGCGCATCTACCTCATCTGCAACAACATCATGGTTCGCTTCATATGCTACATCAGGAGTATGTATCTTAGGAATTGGGTAAAGATCAACCAAACCGTCAGTAACAGAAGCGTCACACTTCTCTGCCTTATCAATGTATTCAATGGTCTAATCCTCCATGAAGATAACATCACGATTTCTGATCAACTTCTTTTCCATAGGATCATAACGTCTATAGCCAAACTCATCTTGGCCATAACCAATGAAGATACATTGTCTCGTCTTGACATCCAGCTTGGACCTCTCATCTTTTGGCACATGTACAAAAGCTTTACAACCAAATACACGTAAGTGGTCATAGGAAATATTTTTTCCATACCACACCCTGTTAAGTACATCTGAATGCAAAATAACTGTAGGAGATAAATCAATAACATGTGCAGCAATATATAAAGCCTCACCCCAAAAGGTATTAGGTAACTTTGCTTCTGAAAGCAAACATCTGACTCACTCCATTAGTGTCCTATTCATCCTTTCTGCTAGGCCATTCAGTTGAGGAGTCTTTGGAGGCGTCTTCTGGTGTCTAATACCCTGCTCCTTGCAGTAGTTCACGAAAGGTCCAAGATATTCGCCACCATTGTCTGTGCGAATACACTTCAATTTCTTTCCTGTTTCTCTCTCAACAGCTGCTTGAAATTGCTTAAAAATGCCAAATACTTGATCTTTTGTTTTCAAGGCATAAACCTAAAGCTTCCTTGAATGATCATCAATAAAGGTCACAAAATACAGTGCACCTCCAAAAGTCTTTGTTCTCATAGGTCCACAAACGTCTGAGTGAACCAAGTCGAGCATTTCTGATTTTCTGGAAGGAGGATGGGTTTTAAAAGAGACCTTATTTTGTTTTCCAGCCAAACAATGAGAACATTTTTCCAGTTTTGCATCTTTCAAACCTAAAAGCAGATTTTTCTTAGCTAGACACGCAAGTCCCTTCTCGCTTATGTGGCTGAGTCTCTTGTGCCATAACTCAGAAGAGTTTTTGCACTCAACTGCATTAACTCTATCAACAGAGGTTGATACATTTATCAAGTATAAACCTGAACACTTCCGGCCACGAGCCACGATCAAAGAACCCTTAGTGAGTTTCCACTCTCCCTCACCAAAGGTGTTGTAGTAGCCATCATTGTCAAGAGCACTGGTAGAAATCAGATGCAAATGAATATCTGGTGCATGCCTTACATTTTTTAGAACCAGTGTTGTGCCATTACTGGTCCTCAAACACACAGTGCCAATGCCAACCACCTTGGATGCACCATCATTGCCCATCTTTAAGACTCCGTGATCACTTGGAGTATAAGATGTGAAGAACTCCTTCTTTGATGTCACATGATGACAAGCACCACTGTCCATGACCCAATTTGTCTCATCACGAGAAACATTTATCATGTTTTCATCACAAACGATAACAAGATCTCCTGATGAAGTGGTGGCAACACAATCATCATCATCGTCATTTTGCTGCTTGACTTTGTCGTCCCTGTTCTCCCTTTTGTATTTGTAACAATATTTTTGAATGTGCCCTTTCTTACCGCAATAATGACATTCGAGGTTTTTGAATTTTGATTTTGATTTACTTCTGTCCCTACTCTTGTTTCTGCCATGTTAATCGTGACTTCTTTGTTGACCTCTCCCCCAATTTTCATCAACGAACACATTTGATCATGAAAAGGATACCAGTTGAGTCTGTTTGCGCACTTCTTCATTTAGGATTGAAGATTTTGCATATTCCAAACTCATAAGACCATCAGGAGTAGAGTTAGCAAGAGTCACAAGTAAATTTTCCCAAGAGTCAGGCAAAGTATTAAGCAACCAAAGTCCCATAATTTCATCTTCAAATTTAACGCCCATACTAGTCAACTGATCAAAACATCCAGTAAATTCATTTACATGATCAGAAATAGAGCTACCATCCTTGTATCTCAAATTCATAGCTTGTTTTAACAGAAACAATTTATTGTTACCAGTTTTGGAGGCATACAGAGTCTGAAGTTTTTCCCACATAATTTTAGCATCTGAAATTTTAGATACATGATTAAGAACATTATCATCTACCCACTGACGAATAACTCCACATACCTGTTTATTTTCAGTTTCCCAATCCTCGTCAGATGTATCATTAGGCTTCTCTTTCCCAAATACCGGTAGATGCATTTTTTTTAACATACAACAAATCTTCCATCTTTCCTTGCCATTTGTGATAATTTGTTCCATTCAAACTTATCATTTTACCGTAATTAGGCTCCATCTTTCAATCAAGTAAATCACACAAATAAACCTTTCTCTAATACCAGTTTGTTGGAAAGATGTGTTCACAATGAAAAACAATAACACACAATCCAAGAATCAATTAAATTTTTCCCACTTGAAAGAACTTTTGAGGAGCCAACCTAGTAAATCAATATCCCAAATAACAGATATTCAACATGAACAAATTTAATCACAAAAGAACATAAGAATTTTTACGTGGAAAACTCCCTCAATGTGAAGGATAAAAATCACGGGATCTAGTCCAGAAAAACTCCACTATAATATAATCAGTGAGTATAGTCAAAAATAATCTCCAACAATTATGAGATAAACAACAACCCCCACTCACTATCAAAATAATGAAATACTCACAGAGATATATAAGAGCCCAACTAGTAGAGAAGAGAAAAATGAGATCTGACCATATAGATGAACACTCACTCAACTAGGAACAATTCCTTCCTTTTCTCTCACTATAATGGCACTCAAAATTTGGAAAGGAAAATTTTCCTCTTCCTTACACTCTCTCTTGTGAAGTGCTTGGGATGATTTTTTAGGAGAGAATTTGGCTCATATTTATAGCAAAAAAAATTGGTAGGTGAATGGGTTGGTGGTAGTGGGTTGGTGAAAATGGTGGGTAGCCTCCATTTGAGGAGGAAAATCAACACTCTCCGACACTCCTGACAATCCCGAACTTCTCCTCCACAGTCTGTTTAGCAGTTAAAAATATATTAACTGATGCAGCAATAATAATAATAAGCTAAAGGCATGCAATAATTTAATTTCCAGTGTATCCAATATAGTTTTAGCCTAGAGTATGTATTGACTTTCCCGAAGTAGCCACTTCATTCTTAAGATGAATTAGAGACATGAAAATTTACTTGAGGCATTGATTTTGGTAAAAAGTGTAAAAATATCTGTCAAGCATCCCTACTTGTGAAGTAAAGAGTAAACAAGGAAACAGACTTCTTCTTTATCACAGAAGGCACTTCCCCCCAGAGACAATCTGAAAGTGAATTGAAAGAAAAAACAGGATATACTAAAAGATTTTAATCCACGTTACAGACCTGTGCAATGTGCATTCTTCCTGATGGCTCAAATCCATCGTAGCAGATGGGCAGCGGTTTCTTTGCCAAAAGATTCATTAACTCATCCTCTTGAATGCACTCCTCTCCGACACTCCTGACAATCCCGAACTTCTCCTCCACAGTCATCCTACAATTCCAGAAATTTTCCAAAAATTAATATACAAACATCCTAGAAGCTTACATTTTCTTTATATAAAAATTCTGGAAATGGTTGAAACAGGGAGATTACTCTGAGGTAGAAGCATGGGCATCACTGACGGATGAAGCTTGTGCCGGTGCTGTGATGGCGGACTCAGAAGGAGATGCCTTCTCGTCCACGTTGAGTCGAGTCGTTGACTACTGCTTTTCTGACGTCTGCCGAAGTAAAAGAGGATGATGACTGCTGAAATGGGTTTTTGAATGGGGCGCTGCGGCAGACTCTAGAGTGAAAGAAAACGTGAAAAACAGAAGTGTCTAGGGATTGGAATTTCCTCCCACAGTAACGACGTCGTTCATAACTGGACCCGGACGTCCATTCAAAGGATTGTGTGACTGTGGATTGGCCAAGGTTTCCATATTGGCCCCAATGGCTGGTGCTTTGTGATTGGGCTGGTATTTGGGTCCAAGTTTTGAAGAAAGAATGAATAGCTGTGATCATGGGAGATGGATTGGTGATTTTCCAAATTATGTGACAATGAGTCAATGACTTTTGAATGCATTACATAATTAAATTGATTAAAATAACTTGTCTTTTTAATGTATGTTACATTAAAAGGAATTTTGATGTTAAATAATATAACTCTAAATCTTCTATCACATTTTCTATATCATCTTCTACGTCATCAATAATAAACATATACATATATTATTGTCTATATATATTATTAATAAAATCTTAAAATGATATATTAAATCTTAAAAGTACCTGATTTTTATTTGGTAATACATATTATTTTATTTGATGACGTAGAAAATAATATAAAAGGTGTGATTAAACCTTATTAATTAAAAAAACTAAACCTTCTAAAATTTTATAATAGCTAAGAGGATATTTTATTTATTTTGTGAATTCAGTCCTCATTGACTAATTAATACATATTAAAAGGATACATTCCATTTTAGGTCATTTGTAGACAAGATTTGAAGACTGAATAGATGGACTAAATGTATCCTATTAAGGTAAAAAAGTGTTGGGTTCCTAATTATAGAAACACGGGCCATGAGTGAGTACATGTGGGATAACAACCAAAGGTAATAGTAGTATTCTCCATTAGCAGCAATAATTACATACTATCTCTCTGTTCTCACGTCTAATTAATTACTACACTACTATTTGCTGCCGAAAGGCAACCCTTTAATTCTAAAAATAGGAAGAATCCCAGTTGGGGGGCCGGGAAGGGACTGAAGAACTAACTACTACTGCTTCTTGTGATGTAAACAACTTGCAAATTTATACTTAGTTATTATAGCTTCCGTTTCTATAAATAGAACAGCTGAATATTTACTAATAACGTATTAATTGAGCCAAATATTATTTTGAAGATTAATTTACTACGGAAACTAAGGAGCAGGTTGATGTAGCCGAAATGAGGGGTGGTGTATGTACAAAGATCCGTGATTAATAAGCCACTTGTATTGATTTTGTCGATGTTAAAGTAATTTTTTTAAAAAAGTTTTCAAAACGTCCCTATAAAATGTTTTATGATGATAATATGTAATATTGATGAAAAATACTAATTAAAATATTCATTAAACTATTATCAATGTTTTATAATTAGAAAAAATAATAATAATTCATACAATTTATAAATAAGAATGTTTTATGAAGATAATACGTAATACGGTTACATCTCTGCTTATAAAGTCAAAGCTCTTAGAAAATTATTATGCAAATATTTATCACAAATTCCTCCCAACTGGAAACAATATGAAAGATGGATTGGTCAGTTTCAGCCGTAGCTCTCTTTCCAGGCGGGATGTGAATGCGTTGCACGAGTTTGGAATTTTCTTCCCACCTCAGGAAACAGGTCCAATTTTATGGTAAATCAATTGATTAGCAGTTGGGAGTTTGCGGTTTGGGATGGGAAACACTAGCGGAACTCAAAATGAATTAAAGGGTAGGTATTTAATTGAGTTAATTTGATGAAATGAATAGAGAATAATTCTTGCGATATTAAAAAAAAAAAAAAAAAAAAGAGTTAATTAAAGAAATGAATATTAAGATGTTCTTCAATTAAGAATGACTCCGTGGAATTTCGCTATTATATGAGGTGGAGTTTAACCTGAAACCTTTTTAGTGTGGCGTCTTAAGAAAGATCATGGCCTCCCTTTGGCATTAAATATTAACTGATCATGACCTACTGATGGTTCCAAACCACCAAGTTAAGTAGAGAGAAAACTTCACTTAGTAATTTTTACCTGAAAAAAAAAAAAATTATAAATCCTAATCCTCCCTCTAACTAGCATTAGGTTTTGGATTTTGTTTTTTAATTGATAATGAACATTGAAAAACTAAGGGGAGTCCAACAATTTAATGTCTATAATCTCATTTTGTAGGTACGATAGATTGAGTGTGTGTAAGTACTATAAGTTACTTAGATGTCATTTTACTTGAATTAAGAATATTTAAATATGTGCATTATTTATAACTATAATTGAATATTTTTACAACAAATGTAAGAGAATATTAAATGAAGGGTAAAATTGCAAAAGACAATAAATATTTATTGATAATTGCAATCCATCTTATATTATGGAGAAAAATAATGACTAACGATTTATATTATGAGAAAATACAGAATACATATACATAAAGTTTCATCAATAAATTATATTATACAATAGGCATTTCGTCAGACAAAGTATAATAAAGTTTAACTGATACTTAGAAAAAAGTTTAGTTAGTTAGTTAAGGTTTTAGTATAATTTGGCCATTAAACTTGTACTTTTTTTTTAAATTTAACCATTAAACTTCTAATTAAGTTAATTTAACCATTTTACTTTGCTAGAATGGTCAATTTGACCCTGAACTTCTAATTTAAATTAAAAAAAATTTTGAAATCCTTTTTTATGTAAATTTAAAAGGTACAACTTTGGTTTTGAATAAAAATATATATATATTATACATTTATTTCATTCAAAATTTAATGTTCTTATTTTTCTAAGGTTGAACAAAATATTTTACTTTTAAATTAATAAAAATTTTATTAAAAAATAACATTTTTAAGTAAAAAATAAATTAACTCAAACCCCTTTTTTAAAAAAAGATTACCACAAAAGTTAAAATGAGATACAGATGGAATATAGTCATACGAATATTGTAAACATAATTCCAATTTGTACTAAAATTAATAAAAGCTTAAATTATAAGTTCAGAGGTCAAATTGATCATTTCCGTAAAATAAAATGGTTAAATTGACTTAATTAGAAGTTTAGTGGTTACATTGAAAAAAAGTATAAGTTTAGTGGTTAAATTGATACTTAAATCGTTAGTTAAGTCTATAATCGTTAAAATTAATTATCAATATTTGTTTTTATTTTTAAAAAATAAAAAATATCTCAATAATTTTTAAAAATTATATTTTATATTTTAAATCATAAAAGAATAAACTAAATCTAGCAGAATAGGATCATTTTTTTTTTTAATAAAAACGACAATGACCTTTAATTTTGACGGTTAAAAACTATAGAATATACATATGCACTTTATAGTATTTTCGTATCCTTTTTTGGCTGTTAGTAATTTTTTTTGTGTGTTGTATATATATAAATATTTATATATTTATATAAGGAGTAAATATTCACATACACTTTAATGGTTATGAAATTTCACACTTTCTTTTCCAATTAATGCTCCATCTATTACTATTTATAAGTTATTGTTTTTCTCTTGTAACCCATGTTTGAGTTATTTCTCTCTTCCCAAAACTCTCTTCTCTTTTGAGATCTCGCATAAAGGATCTTTTAGGAAAAACTCAGAAATAGTAATGAAAGGATTAACAAATTTGTTTATTTATTCATTGAATGTCAAGAGCCTGCTAAAACTTCCATACAAAACCAAAAGGCTATTTATTCCCAACTCCCCTTCGTTCAAATTTTGAGCTTTATTAATTTCATCATCTCTACCTTTCCAATCTAATTCACATCCAGAATCATAATCTAAAGAAAAGGAATAAATTTACTATCTATGACTATTATTATTATACTCCTAGCATCTGAAATTGAATGTCTCATTTTAACTTACATAAATTTAAAAAAATTAGTTGACTTTGCTCATTTTACACTTAATCATATGAATTTCTTAAGAAAATTTAACTAATTTAGAAAACGAGATATTCATTTTCGGATAATTCAAAATGAAAACGTGATATTCAATCTCAGATGAAGGAAGTATTTTATTGATCCAAAAATCTTGAAACAAGAAATCAAACTGATATTTGTCCCCCGTCCCCACCAATTTAAGAGTTGTGCCCCATTTCAGCTCTTATATATTAGAAATGCGTTGAAAGTCTTGAACTTATCTATAACCAGTCCTCTGTTTCTCTCTGTTCTTCTCTCTTCGGTTCTTCCCTGCTTTTTTTCAAAAACCTTCCTTCATTCTTCTTCTGTACACAACAACAATGGAGAACCGCGATTTCTATGCAAAGAACAAACCAGAAGTTTGGCTTCCACCGAAAAGAGGAGAGATTAAACGGAAGATGTTCAGAATGATTTCCAGATCAATCGCATCATTTCTGTCGAAGATGATCGGAGGAGGGAGAAACAGGGGAGCTGGGAATTGCATGAACCTAACTCCGGTGGTCCCTAGCTAATGAATCTCTCGGCTGGGTTTAGCCCGGAGGATCATTTCTTCGCTTTCCGATGTAATTACATTATTTTTCTTGTTAATTCACCAAGGATTGTATCCTTTCTTTCTTCCCTTTCTATTCGTCAAAAAGTTTTTTTTTACGGTAAAATGCCTTCAAAATCCATTTGTTTTTAAGGCATTTTTACGTAAAAAAAAAAAAACATTGTATGCCTATTTGTTACGAATCGTTTATTTACGCCCATTTTCATCATAAAATCCATCAAAAATACAGTATTTTTAACCGTGAAAAAACAGCTGATTTCTAATAGTGTACCGAAGGATATTCCATGAGGCTTGGCCCACTGATTAGTCGGTGATTAATGCCCACTTACAGTATTTCAAATGCAAAAATGAAACCCATATTCCATTCCTGCCATGTACTCCATTATCACTAGATATAAATTACCTTATCATTTTGTAAAAATAAAGAAAAATTTTTTTCCTTAAATGTCCTCCGAGTATCTTTTAAAAAATCTAAATACAATTTCACTATATATCATTACAGAGATAATATAGAAGAAATATCTTTAAATAAATAATTAATTAATAATAATAATTTATAATTAATGCCAAAAAAAAATATTAAAATAATTTATATTTAGTAAAGGAGAGAGTATTCATTTTTACATATATAATGTATTGGTGTAAATTTTCATTTCTATGGCAGAAACCAAAGTAATTTTTTTTTTTTCAAAATGTCTTTAGCTTTAGCTTGATCCTAAACAATAATATTTGAAATCGAAAATTTTAAATTCAAAAAACGATTGGTTAAGTGAAGCAATACTAATAATCCTTTTCATTAATTGATTGAGTTCACCTGCTATTGCCTTTGGATGAATGCAATTAACTCTTGCTTATTCATTCGCAATCTTCTTAACTTTTAGAATCTTTTGGTCTTTTTAAAAAAGATTTTACATTTATTAATCATTTAAACAAAAAAATATGTTAATAATTTAATTAAGATTAATGTAAAAAAAAAAAAGAAAGAAAAAAAGAAATCTTTGATTTAGAAATAAACCTTCAATACTTGGTGAACACATCAGTACATATAATAATTACTTGGTCAAGCATTTTCATAGGCATATAAATAATGACTCGTAAGGTTTGACTGGGGAATTGATCAAAGTCTTTTGAGTCTCACTCTCATGTTGGTAGTATTCTTCAGTCAATTGTCAAAAGAACGACGGACCACTGGTTCTCATGGAGGCCGACAACTGTCCTCTGTGGAGAACTCCACGTGTCCACGGAATCTCAAACCAAAATATTTTTCGTTCTTCTCCGATACTTAAAATTTAAACTCGGGAAATTGACGTGGATATCGAATAATTAGGATGTGCATAGCAGGATAGTACGACGGATTCTTCTTATTATGTCATTAAATATATGTTATTTTAATGATTATTACTAATTAATTATATATTTAATGACGAAGGAAGTAATTATTAATATTCACTAATAATTGTAAATTTGGGAGATATAAAGATGACAACACATTTATTTATCAATATTGAATTTTGCATATTCTAAAATTGGAATGTAAGTAATTTTTAGATCCATATCTAAATTAATTTATATCGTGACCAATGTAGTAGTGATATCTCTAGAGAACAATGTTAAAATTCATGTGTATGGTCCTTTAATTATAAATAAGACTTGTTTTTACTGACGGAAGATAGAATCTAGAATATGGGGCAAAGTTAATGTATATAAACATATATATATATACATATATATATATATATATAAGAAAATATTATAAAATATTACGAAACAAATCTTATAAAATACTTTAGTGAAATCTTCAATTTCAAAGTTAATAGTTAACTGTTTTTTTAAAAAAAATAAAAAATATTTAATCAAATACCATTAGGGTTTAGTTTATAAAAAAACATTTGAAAAAATATATTTTTATAGAAGAATTTATTTTTTCTTAACAACTGACCGTTAACGTTGATTGTTAAAGACTTAATTGGAGTATTGCATAAGGTACGCTCTATAGCACTTCATAGCATTATGGTATATATATATACTATTTATTTTTTACACGTAGATCTTTTTTAAAAATTGGTATATTACTCTACGCATGAATAATAATATAGTATAATTGGTGGATCAAAAGTGAAACTCAAGGATCTCGGTTGTGATACAATGATAAATTTTCATTTGCTCCAAAAACTTAAGCCGTTAAAGTAAAGTTGAATTTAATCACTAAACATTCAAATCAAAGTATAAAAATTCAATCAACTCTATCCCTTAATTTGAGACGGGCGCTGTTAATGTTTTGAAAAAATCGTGAATGTCACACTCTCATGAATCCTTTATATTTTATTAAATAATTAAAATCAACCTTCAATTTCGAATTCAGATAGAAAGTTGAATGCCTGGTGGATTTTGTTGTGCAAATCGAATCTTTGTCGGAAGCTGGTTGAGTCCAGCTACCACCTGTATAAATTGACAGATTCCTTATCCGTTCGACGACCTTCTTCGAGTCCGGCAACGATGGACACTCTTAATTTCCAGAGGCGAGCACTGGAACTAATCGATGGCGACTCACTTATCCCTATTACTACCGATCTTTCCGTGTTTGAACGTTGAATTGATTTTTTCGTTTTCTTTTTCTTTTTTTTAGAGAAAAAATCAAACAAAATATTTGAGGTTATGTCATTTTCGAATCTCCTTCAACGCGGAAGGACGATTGGACAGCAAGATCTCCATGTTTTCTACAATCGGATTTTGGCGTGGGATTTCCTTCCATGTTGATTTCTTGATTGGTAATAATGACGATGGTGCATGTAACACGAGGAAGATTTTTGGGGGGAGAAGAGATCGAGTATGTGCATGCTTCATTGATTTCCATTTTGTTCAATTCATTTAACATGTTAAAATTTAAATATAAATTATTAATATACTTATAATTTAATTTAAAGTTCAGGAGTTCAGTCATGATAATGAGGATGATGAGAAATTATTACGCAATTGAATTTTGTCCTCTAACGATTTCATCTAATTTGTTGAGTCAAATTAATTCAAATACTAGTTGCACAGGAAAAAAAAAAATCATTTGACAAACAAGAATTACTTAATTAGTAAACCAGACTTATTTCAGTTTGGGAACACCTCAGTGGGTAAAATGGCAAAGAAAAAGGATTTTGAGTTCGAATCCTATCCTTTTGGATTAACGGAATGTCGAGATGAATACAAACTGACTCAGACACCGCTTTAAAAAGAAAATAGTCTAATTGATCAAAACTCTAAGTTAATCTTATTCAATTAAGCTTTAATTTGAATAATTGTAAGAGAATGGACGTTATTAATGTAATCCAAATCAAAGTTGGATTAGTATAATAATCGAATTAAAATTGTTTCTTATTATAGTTATATGGCAATTTTTACCTAGTTGAAAAATGGTTGATCCAAAACCTCTGCGTATTCTGGACGTTAAATATATATATGTACCAAAATCATATCTCCAAAACGCTGAAAAAAACCGCGTTAAATTAATTAACACATCCAATCATAGAAAACCAACTAGCAAAGCTGCCTTTGTCATAGTAATTGTGAGGAAACAAATTAATTAAAGAACGTAGAAGAAATAATTCTCCTTGGCACTTGCGTGTTTATGAAGCTGAAGAAATTCTAATTCAGGCGCGTTTGAAGATAAAACCAAAATGTTTTTAATTTTTATTTGGCCGTATCTAAATCTCGAAGTCTCAACTACTAACAATATATAGGCCTCAACTTCTTCGTCCCTAGTTCACCAACACCCTACTGCATAAATACACCAATTTTATTTAGCTTATGTTTATTAGTACAATGTTTAATAAAATAAGGATTTATAAATTATAATAGAACAAGAAATCTGTTATCAATCATACATTAGATTGAAGACACATAGCTTAATGGCCTACGAAAAGATTGACAATGAGGATTAACGGGTATTTTCTCTCTTTCTCTCTCTTCTTACCTTCACAGCAATTATATTTTTTCTCTCAATATCTCTGACTTTAACATCGAAGAAGGATATTGGGAGACATCCCCTCCTGTGAGATCTTTCGTTCTTTGCAAGATCCTTGGAGGGCTTATTCGGTGACTTAATCGGAGTCCGACCAGATCATATCATTAGAATTCCGGCTACATCATTTGGCGCTCACCATTCCTTACCCAAATCTCTCCTTCTTGCTCCCAAGAAATTTCACAAATAGTCAGCCATGGAACCACAAGAAGATACACCTATCAATAATTGAGACAATGATAATCCAAAGTCTACAAAGAAAAACACTGCTGGAAGAGAAAAAAAGTGTTTCGATCCAAATACAGAAACAAACTTCAAGATCCAAGCTCTTGGCTTCTAAACAATTCTCGACAAATTCAAAACAACTTGAACAACGTGATAATAGAATAGCAATTTTGAGTCACCGAATCCATCAATTCATCAAACTAATATTCAAGAGCAATAGTAGACAGCTGCTGACAAATATGCCGAGTTTCGCAAATATAGAGAGGCATTCAAATAATTCCTCAATCAACAAACAAGAAAGAACAGGCGCATAGAAGGGTCTGAAGAAAGAGAGAGACTAAAAAACATGAAAAGACTGACGAAGCATCTAAGAAAGTAAGACGTTGAGGTATCAAAAACACAAACCCCTCTGTCGCATGGATAGCAGTCGATAATATTATTGGTCATCCAATGAAAAAGGCACAAGATATTGCACCAGTGATGGAACAACAACATGAGAACATAGTTTTTAAAATCGCGATTTAAATATTAAAATCACACGAGTTCACGATCTTACAATATATAAATGTGCAAAATCGTATCAAACTCGAAAAAATAGATAACCTTGGTAAAATAGCTAGTCAGCACGATAAAATCCCTAAAATTGGATAAGTTGACCGAGTTTGACCTTTCCTAATTTTTTTTAAAAAAAAAATTCCATCAAGTGCACGCTCTTGAGGATTTAACCCCAATATCAAGAAGAAGTTGCTAAAATCACAATTTAACTCTTAAAATCACACGAGTTCAAGATATTACAGTATATAAAGGTGTAAAATCGAGTCAAAATTGAAAAAATAGATAAATTTGGTAAAATCCCTAGTCAACTCGATAAAATCCCTAAAATTGGATGAGTTGACCTTTCCTGATTTAAAATATATATATAAATATTCCATCAAGTGCACACTCATGAGGATTCAAACCTTGGTGCACAAAACACAACAACAACCAAACATGTCTACAGGCTGTCCAACATACCTTTACATATTCATCCATTAATGTATTTTATATGTCTCCACTTTTTTACCAAATAAGATCATATGAATTTAAATAAATTATTCAAGTGTATTTTTATAATACATTTATAAATATTCATATTTGTATAATACAGATAAATTTAATTTTTAAACTTTTGTAACATTTTTAATAATTTTTACGTTGACATATTTTATGTTCCAATTATTTTATCTAATAAGACCTAAATTTTTTTTTTAAAGTACTTTTAATTTTAATTTTTATGTTTTTATTAATGTTGATGTAGTTTTTTATGTTTTCACAACATATGCTTTTGATTGTTGATGTTTTAAACAATGTTGAATGGATTTTAATTTTCTAAAACTTGTTAGTTTTTTTGTCATTCAATTTGGAATTGATTATAAATTTGGAGTTTAGACTTTATTTCTTACATTTATTGAGATATTTATTTTATTATAATGATATATAAATTGTGTATATATATATATATAAATGTATATATTTATATATTTATATATATACCAAGAACATAAACTCTACGATTTTATGAGTTGAGCTTACGATTCGAGTTGACCCAACCTCAAATGAATTTACCTAAACTCTCCAGTTTAAAAACCTTGATAAAAAACCTCTCCCGTCTTATGTCATTCCATCAGTTTTCAGAACCAAGGTCAACAAAATTATTATCCCCAAGGATCAATAATTACTTTCTCTAACCAACCCCAAGAACAAGATCTAGAGACAAAGAAAGATATAAAATATCTGAAGGAACAAATAGCTAGTATCGGCCAGGACAAAAATCAAAAATCAATACCCAAATGGAATGTACAGCCTATAGGCCAAAAATCCATTATTTGAGGAATACCAAAGGTTAAGTTCCCAAAAGGCTTCAAACCACCTCCGATGAATAAGTACAGGGGAACGATAGATCCAGAGGAATATTTGACTACATATACAATATTAATGGCCATGCATCAAGTCGATGATATGATATTACATAAATGTTTTGGAAACACTTTGGCAGCAAAGGGTTGGTACTCAACCATTCTAGAAAAATCCATCACATCATTCACACAAATGGATGACATGTTCCTGCATAATTTTAGGGCAAGGCATCCTTGAGAAAGCATTTGCTCATCTACATAACCTCCGATAGTATCTGAACGAAAGTTTAGCAAACTTTTTGAGATGGTTTAACGATGAGTCAATAAAAAGTTGTTCAGAGCAAATATATATTGAAGCTTTCTGTAATGCCTTTGCTCTAAGACCATATTCTCACAAGTTGACAATTTAGCAGCTGAAAACCGTCCAAGAGCTTCTTCATAGAGTCTACAAATTTATTAAAGGTGAACCAAAACAAAGATGAAGCTTACAAGAAAGAAATGCAGGCACAAGGATATAAGGTGGATGGATATGACAATCGGTTAATAGGAACAAGTTTTCAATCAAGGATTGGTTTTAACCCAAGACAACAAAGTACCTCCAATGGCGCTTCTACATATAGATAGCTGATACCATCACAATAGTTGAAAAGAGCACCATCTTACGACTAACATTCATATTCGACAAACAACTATCATTACCCTTCATATTCGACACCAGCTAAAATGTCAATTAATACATATTATCCTCTATCGATTGTACGTGCAACATTCTTTTCACCACATGGAGCACCAATTTTGCCTACACTAACAAGTTCTAGGTCACAACGTCCTTATGATTGAAACAATGATAAAAGCAAACAACCTACGACATATACACTACTGAACACACCACAGCCGATCATTCTTCAAAAGATGGAATATTTGGGAATATTACAACCCCTAAAGCCAATAAACGTACCAATAGAGAAACGCAGTATGGACAAATATTGCAACTACCATAAAAAGCGGGGCCATGTTATAGATGATTGTCATTGTTTAAAGAAGGAAATTGAGGTAGCAATCCAAAAAGGTTATTTGACAGAGTTCGTTAATATTTGTGAAGGACCCATGGAGGCCCAACAAAATCAAAGGATCCCAACTCCTTAGCAAGAAAAGCCAAAAGTGATTGACATGATTTCTGGGATCAATGAAATCTATCCCAAAAAGATGTTAAAAGGATCTATCGTTCATGATGATTATGTAGGAGATCGGATCCCGAATCCACTAGGAAATGGATCCGGAGTCCCAGGATTTTTAAAAAAATTTTCTCTCACATAAGGAGTTCGAGAACGATACCTGGAATGACGAAT
>JAOXNR010038740.1:0-52895 GCA_028571225.1 Parsonsia alboflavescens | reverse complement strand
GGGTTCGACCCTACTTGCCCTAACTGCATTAGTTTTGGTAGATAGGTTTAATTTGTTCGTGTTACGACGCACGGTCACTCCATCACATCATGAAGAGTTGGTTCCTTGTTGTTTAGCTCCATTTAGACAAAATTTTTGAAATTCTTATACGAATAAAGTTTAATTCGTATGAATAGTAAAATCGATGAACAGTAGCGGAACAGTGAATAGTACTTTTTGGAAAAACGCTGAACAGTGCTGAACAATAGCGGAACTTTGAACAGTATCGGAATAGTGATGGAGAACAGTAGAGGTGAACAGTGCTGATGAAATAGCCTGTAAACAGTAGCGGAACAGTGATGATGAACAGTGTCAATGAATAGTATGACGGCAACAATTTCGGAAAACTTTCGAAAACTCAAACTTTGGAAGATCTAAAATCATGGCTTTGATTCCAAGTTGATGCAGGATGAATTTTGGGCCGTCCGCAATTATCCAACAACAACTGAACATGAAAAAGACATAAAGGATGTTTTGCATGATCACTCACGATTTCGGGATGTTTTGCATGATCACTCACATTTTGGCCTAAATTGAATTGCAATTCAAAACCAAAAGAAGAGAAGAAAAAAATCATTCCTTGAATAAAAAGATCGTCTAAAGACAAAGCTTGTTTAAAACTAAGCCAAACGAAATATTTATAACCTAAATCTATCTTAAACCTAATCGGAATTAATTAAAAGAATCCTAATCCGATTCGAAAAAAATAAAAAAAACAAAAAAATTATAGAAATATCCTTAAAATATAATTAAATTTGAAAAACATAAAAATGCCTGAAAAACCCATCAAGATGATCCCGGATGGCTGAAAAACGTCATAGGTCATAGCAAAGTTATGAGTATTGCTCATTGGGCAGTCTCTATTAGCCCAGTCAAGTTTCAAGACAATTGGGTCGGCCCACATCCTGAGGTAGAGGATCCGCATCAGTCCTTAAGTTGGATCAGCTTGGATGTCCACATCATACTCCCCTTCCTCTGAAAAGCTTGTCCTCAAGCTTGAATTCGCATTTGACAAGTATTCCTTTTCCTCGATCATATACTAAATAAGTCAGCTTTGCTCCTCCTAGATTATCACTAATGAATGCAACCGGTCTTCCATTTTGGCTACGTTCTCGCCCAATCCCCGTCTTTGAAGCATCACAAGTGACTTCGAAAACCTTGTTGAAATCCAGAGGAATCCCATCTTCGGTCACAACATACCATAGAAATATGTGTTTGTCTTCTTCAGAAAAATCTTCAATCTCATCATCTACATCAAATTGTTGTAGTTGTACTTTATGGGCCTCCGAGGTGGACTATGATGTGGGCCCATACTGGAGCAGCTTGACAGACCTAGATGGTTCCGACACTGCGGGCTCTAGGAAGGTAGACAGAGTTTTAAAATTGTCACTGAAATCATCCTCCTGAATTTCGTGACAAGCAAGACACCTGTAGGTCTTTCAGCTGATTGAGAATTTCCATTCAGTGATAGATTAAAAACTAACTTTTGCTGGGGTTGCAAATCGAGTTCAAAATCGAGCTCCTTTTGAATCAGTATATCTTCAACATTGCAAACTTGCCGTTTTTCACTGCCGTTAATACCTCCACATTCTTGTCAAGGTTGAAAATAATTTAGAGCTTCTAATCGTGCATTCAGGACCCGTGACAACTCCATCACATCATGAAGAGTTGGTTCCTTGTTGGTTAGCTCCATTCAGATAAAATTTTTGAAATTCTGATACGAATAAAGTTTAATTCGTATGAACAGTAAAATCGATGAACAGTACTTTTGGAAAACGATAAATAGTAGCGGAACAGTCAATAGTACTTTTCGAAAAAACGATGAACAGTGTTGAACAATAGCGGAACAGTGAACAATATCGGAATAGTGATGGTGAACAGTGCTAATGAAATAGCCTGTAAACAGTAGCGGAACTGTGACGATGAACAGTGATGATGAATAGTATGGCAGCAACAATTTCGGAAAACTTTCGAAAACTCAAACTTTGGAAGATCTAAAATCAAGGCTCTGATACCATGTTGATGTAGGATGATTTTTGGATTGTCCGCAATTATCCAACAACAACCGAACATGAAAAAGAAATGGATGATGTTTTGCATGATCATTCACAATTTCGGGATGTTTTTCGTGATCACTCACATTTTGGCCTAAATTGAATTGTAATTCAAAACCAAAAGAAGAGTAGGAAAAAATCGTTCCGTGAATAAAAAGATCGTCTAAAGACAAAGCTTGTTTAAAACTAAGACAAAACGAAATATTTATAACCTAAATCTATCTTAAACCTAATCGGAATTAATTAAAAGAATCTTGAGGTAGAAGATGTGCCTTAGTCCTTAAGTTGGATCAGTTCGGATGTCCACATCACCAACTTTTTCTAGTAACCTAAGCAAGACACATCTTGCATTCCTACAACAAAAATCACAAGACTGAAAATTACAAAGAGAAAATTCAGTATAAAGACAGAAAGCTTAATCTAGGATACAACAAAATAACTATGAATACATCAACATGGCTGGCATTTTTTTTTCTGGAGAAGACCGAATCTGCATGCCTGATTTGGCTTCTTCCTTTTCTTGGTTGAGGGACACCTGGAACAAAAGAACGGCTGAAACCTCAGCATTCTAGTCCGAAAATTGCTGTCGGAAAGTGATGACTCTACTGTTTGATTCTTGCATGAAGGACAGCAATTTCTTGTGCATGGAAAGGTTGAGAAACACAGTCTGAAATTATAACTATTTTACCGAGAAGGAATATAATACAGCAGTAGAATATTCTTCGCAGAAATTTTTCTCATGGCAGAAAATTTCTGTTTGAGATTCCTCTTGTTGGGACTGATCTTGCTGTTGCATGACGCCTAAAAGACAAAACAGAAAACAAATACTAAATGAAAGCATTGTCTTCAAGTGGTAAAATGTTTTTCCCCTAGATTGCTTTACTTGAAGATGACAAGATTGATTTCGTTCATGGCAGGAGACAAGTAACTGAAGCTCTTCCATGTTGCTGATGAATATTTTTCTTTCTTGTGATGTTGCTTCTGATCGAGATTCTTGAATAACTTGGCTGTTTGCATGAAGTAAACTGGTAATAAATAACCATAAATTCTGTCTGGCTCGGAACAGAGAATTTATTCTTTTTGGGAGCTGGCCGGATTGTTTCCTTGAGGTGGCTGAAATGCTTGAGGTGACTAAGACTCCATTTTTGAAGATGTGGAACCTGGATCTTTGCTTGAAGGAGAAGTCTTTTCTTCATAAAATTTCTGTGCCCAATGATAGTAGTGATAAGCTTCTGAAAGTGGAACCTCCCAGTGTGCTGGGGACCCATCCCAAACAATGTCTTCTTCAGGTTGGCTGTCTTCTTCAAAGACATCTGCATAGTTGAAACGTGGTGGTTCTTCTGGAGAAGCATTCTTGGACTTTAAGTAAGCAAAGAGCTCATCTTGAGCTAGCTGCATGGACAGTTGAGTCAAAGGTGTTTTCGTTAAAATCCATTTGCTGATCCATGGGTAAGGCCTTGGCTTGAAATAAGTTTTCTAGAAATCCATATGCTTTGTCATAACATAATCCAACTGTACAATGTACACCTGATGTGTTTGTCCCGGATCACCATGAAGTCGTTGACGGCAATCTTCATACCAATCCTGAGCGAACTGAAAGAGTGTGAGATAGTGCCACAATAATGTATTAGCAAACAAATTAGAATTGGCAAAGAAGATCTTGAACTGATGTAGCTCATCTCTATGGCATAATAGCCTAAACTTTCTAAAGTCCACAATTACCGAAATTTATCTTCTAACATAGGACTCGTATGAGAAAAATGCATGATGTTGCTGAAGGGTTGATCTGGGTCGATGGATACATCATGGAATCAGTTTTGTTCTGACAGGTTAAGGATTGGTATTTAAACATGGTTTTTCTGGCATATTCTTTGACTTGGCAATTATGTCACAATAGGCTAGTTCAGGTGGGTAAAATTGTCGAATAGTGAAGATGATAGGTATTGGTTTGGGTAGGCTTCTGAAGAATAGGGTAGGTAAAGGTTTCCCTTTTGGTCTATATAACAAGTCAACTAGGATATTGGACTCTCCTTTAATACGTTGAACTTGGAACTAGTATTTGGAGAACCAATCTTTCAGGCGAAGGAGTTGAGGTTCAGGAACGGCTTTGTTTTTTAATTCCATGATTTTCAGGAAAGAGGAGTTATCTATCTGCACTATAAACTCAAAACTGATCAGATGAAATTCAAATTTTTTTATATCCTTGATGGTGGTGTGATAGTGCTTTTCTGCATCTTTGAACTGGGTGTTGGCATGACCGCACTAATGTTTCTGGCCATTGAGTTCTTCAATGAGTATTGCTCCCTAGAACTCATCACTTGCATCTGTCTATAAGATCCTGTGACCTGTGGATAGAATATGAAGTGGAAGAGGTTTTCAACACATTTGTTTGAGGGCTTGGATGGCTAGGGTTTGTTCATGACTCAAGGGAGGTGGTTTCTTTTTCAGGATTTTGGATAACTGGCTGGTGTATTTGGTGGAGTTTGATGTAATTGATTATGCTGAGGAATTGCTAGATTTCTTTTACAGATAGTTTTTCATTAGGAAAGGAAACAAGGGTTTCAACAAGGTGAGAACCTGGTTGGATTTTGCCATTAGAGATTTTCATACCATGGTATTCAACTTCATGAAGGCCGATAGAGCTTTTCTTTTCTGAGATCATGATACCCTGAGTTTTGACTATGTCAAAGAATGGTTCTAACAGTGACCAATAGGCTTCATCATCCTTGGAAAAGAGAAGGATATAATGAAAGTAAATCAATGCACTGTAAAGAATGGGTTGAAAAAACTTTATCATTGCTTTCTGAAAAATTGAAGGAGCTACCTTTAGCCCAAATGGCATCACTTACATTAGGAATGCAAAAAGCAGTTTTATAACATTCATCAGGTGCAATTCCTAACTACCGAAAACTAGCTTTTAAATCAAACTTTGGTAATATTTTTACTCCCGCCAAATGAGTAAAAAGGTTTTGAATCTTTGGGAGCGGAAATTTATCATCTTTTAAAAACTGGTTTAAAGGTTTGTAGTCGATGACTAACCTTTTCTTACCTCTGACTTGATCACTTCTTTTGTTCACATCAAAGGTTTGACAAGCCCAAGTAGAATTAGTTGGCTCGATCAGTCCTTACTGTAACAGTTGTGCACACTCATCCTAAGCAAGTTTAAGATAATCGGGGGTCATCGCGGGATGTGTTACTTTGGTTGGGTTGATTTCCTCATTAAGCTTAAAAGGAAGCTTAACAAAGAATTCTTCATTTCTCCAAAGCGGGTTTTTGTGCTTAAAGTCGGCATGAGAATCTACACAAAAATCTCTTAGCATGTTAGCTCTCAACAGAAATTTACTAGTAGTATCAGAAATAGCAAACATATTAGTAACAAGAGAAAAAGGTTGAAAGTGATGTTTAAATTGGATCCCTTGAGGAAGGACACTTAATCTTTCGGCCATTGCATATACATCCCATCCGATAAGAACATCTTTACCATGAAGTTTATTCCTAAAACCCTTGATCCAGATTATGCAATCTGGGAAGAACTTTATTCCGACTGGGTGTCTAGTAATGAGACTGCCTTGGAAAATTTCTAAATTAGCTGCTTGAAATCAGGCATCAGTGTTTGTCCAGAATTCGGCGGGGAGAATATCTGGATTCATCATTGTTTTCATGGCACCCGTGTCTATGAACCCGATAGCTTTAGTTGGCTGGGCATACTTAGATGTTAAAAGAGAAACTTTCACATGTGGAGGTTGAATATCACTTATTGAAGAGATATCTAAAACATTATTAACAGTATTAACAGTAAAAACAGGTAAACATGATTCTTCATCTGAATCATTTTCTAATTTTTCAAATTCAGAATCTGTAGTTTTGATAGCGAAAGAAGTATCCTGGTTAGGATGGCTTTGCTTTGAGAACACCAATTCAACGTCTGATTCTGGATGATCCACCATCAATTGTGAAACGAGCTTTGAAGCCTTAGCATTTTTGTTTGGGCAATTTCTTACAAAATGGCCTTTCTTCTTACAATAGAAAGACTTGTCGGACTTTCATCTGGTATGGACCATCGAAGTCAAGTCACGATCAAGAACATTGTACCTGTCCAGCATCTCATGGTACATCTTTTCTACAAAGTCAACTTTCTTTTCAACTTGTTTGACGCTGTCGTTGATCCTGGTTAATATGTGGTTCTGGATAATGGCGCTATCAGTCTGCCAATTGAGAACTTCTTCTACCTGTTTAGTGCAATCTGTCTTCCACACTCATCAACTGCCTTTTGAGAAATTTAAGGAATGGATGCTCGTTTTTCATATTTGTTTATTCTCCTCTGCAAAGGCAGTAAATTAGATGCATATGAACTCATTGTGGGTGTGTTCATCATGCATGGAATTGGTGCCTGCTCAACTGGAGTGATCTTTTCTGTCTGCTTACAATACGAAGATGGCTCAAGGTAATCCATGGTCTTCTTTCTCCTTTCTGCTTGCTTGCAATAGCGAGACGACTCAAAGTAGTCCATTGTGTTCGTCACAATCTTCTTGATAGAGGGCAAGATAGATATCACAAATGGAGGGCTTTCTTTATTCATACCCAATGAGGTTGATGCCTTAGGATAAGGGCTTTAGAAATTCGAGAGGCTAGGGAAAGGTTTAGGAGCTGGCATTGGCATGGGCTTGCCATCATCATTGTCATCCAGAGGACCTCTGGATGAACATCCACCAGTCTTCTTCTTAACCTATTGTCGTCTTCACGGGACCTCATCTTCACCTTCAGAGGAATCCTCTTCTCAAGAGCACTCTGGGTCACACAGTCCAAAGCCAAGAACATCCCTTAGGAAGTGACTGTTCACATGGGAAGTACAGTTGGGTTCTGCTTGATGGCTGAAAGAGGACACCGGACATCTTTTTTGCATGCCAGCATCTGACTTGTCGTATGGGGTGAGCATCAGCTTAGTGAAAATCTCATTAGACTCCTCTTTCGAAGGAATCTTAAAAGATGTCTTTACTCTTCCGTCAGGTAGCCTTCTGAAGGTTGAAAGAGTAGCTTGAACTGGTTCTTGCTGTTGATGCATATTTTCATAATTAGTGATCCAGTCAGTTGGCATGAGCTTCTCAGGATTTGCTCTCTTGATCTGTCTGGGAATCTCAATCAAAGTGGAAGCCTGCATGGAAGAATCTGCCAGAATCATCAATGCCTCTGGAGATCTGCTGTTTTGTAGATCAAGAGCATGGTTTTGCAATCTACACACCATATGATGGTGTAGTGTCGCCATTAATGATGAAAGGGTGAGAGATATCCCAGTGAGTTGGGGTTGCACTTTCAGGGCTGTGCACAAATTCGGGTCTTGAAAGGATATTGCATAATTTGGGAACAAGGTGGGAACAACATTTCTAGAATTCAAACTTGTAATCACTGTTCTGATGACAGCCTGCTCGTAGGATAATAGTCTCGAGTCGAGGAGCGCGATGCGAGTAGTGACTGGGTGTCCCTTCCTGCCACCGTATGTTAGAACTAGTCAGACGCCGCCAATGTGAAGGTGTGTATACCCTTCGGTCCTCCCTTATGCCACCATATCCGGTAGTATATTAAGGGTAATATACTATTCTTTGGTGGAGAACGGAATGTCACACTGGTCCAATTTTGAGGATTGAACATACTGCTTCGTCCTTGGGGTGGTTGATTTGATTAACTATATGATTGACTTGATTCCTGGAGGAACAAATCCTCTCATTTTGTAAATATTATATGGACTCATCAAAGGAGGTACCAAATCCTCTTCTTTTGTAAATATTATATGGACTCATCACAGGAGGTACCAAATAATCTTTTTTTGTAAATATTATATGGACTCATCAGTAGTAAACTGAGACAGACTCTAGTATAGTAGTAAACTCAACAAGACTACCTACATTTCCAAAATGTAAAGAATGCTTGCGTAAAGATAAGGAACTGAATATATTTACTAGCTGGGAACTGGAACTAGGAGTGTTTTCCATGGTTGATACGAATCTCTCCAAACTCTCTCTCTGTCATCCCTCGGAATATAAAATCCCTAATGCTTCCCCCCCACAAAATGAAAATTTTGCAACACCGAAACGTTGTGTTCTTGCTTTGATACCAACTTTGTTCCACAACGCTAAAATCATTTCTAAGCCTTCCCACATCATTTGCAAGGCTAAAAAAAGCTTTTTCTTCATTTGAACAATTCTCAACATCATCTTTAAAGCCTCGAATCATCCATGAGTTGAAATCCTTTTTGGCAACTCTTCATCAACTCTTGAATGGTCTCCAAAATCAATCAAATTTTCTCTTCCATCCTTGTATTTGAAATATAAAACTTTATAGTAAATCTTCAAGTCACCATTTGGATCATTCTTAGCAAAGTCATTACTTGAAAGCTTCCATAGTCTCCCAAACTTCAATGAAGGTCTTTATAAGCACATTTTCTTTTATGAATCTTCCATTCATTGAACCCCTCAATGAATGTCCTGCTTGATGATTCCAGTGATGATATGATTGATCCATGATCTCCATCATTCCCCCTCACCTCAAGAGGATTCGTCCTCGAATCTTCAAATCGTACAATGGGAAGGTAATTGTCACTAAATTTTATTGAATCATTAAGACAATACTTCCCAAATAAGTCCAAGTTATCCTTCATGGAAATTATAACTTGACAATGCCATCCCATACCCTTCTTTAAAGGTGGTGGTATCTCTTTGATTGATATGTATTCCTTCTACGCTACAAGAAATTCATTAGAAGAAAGAACATAGTCATGGAATACAAGCGAATTGAAGCAAAAAAGAAACAAGATTCTATCATTAAAGCACAAGGCATAAATCTCATTGGTCTCTGACCCCATAAAGCATCATACAAATGTTCTCTATACCTAGATTTCAAATACATTAAGTTCAAGACTATAATGTTTAAAAATACATTTATACATATTAGCATAAAATGCAATAAAGTCGAACTTGATTAAAATAGGTGATCTGTGTGTTGGGACGTTCAGCATAGTATGGTATGGATCACTAGAAGTTTAAATTATACGAAATTAGTTCTTGAATGGTTAATGGAATTAGGCATTCCATTTAACAATGGTCATAACATGTGAGTCCAATTTAAGGAGGGTGACTTACCTTTAGTCATTGGATAGTGCTCACAGATTATATGTGCGAAAATATTTGTGTAAGTAGAACAAGACCACTCAGTGATTATTCTCTAAAGGTACTATCAAAGAAGCGAGAATTAATATCATTATTGCTACTGCGTGGACATGTCCCCATGACATGAGTATGGGTTGTAGGTCTAGCGAAGCTAATTCCCTATGCTTTGATATGCTATAATTGAGATCTCATTATGGAGATGAAAAGCCATGTATGTTATGTATTTGGAATTAATTAGTTAAGACAAACTCATACGTTAGGGTCTCTATGCCATTTCATTTATGAGATGGGTTAATCTCGACCTTTTGTGTTGTCACTAAACCTAAGGCCTCGATAGTACAATTGTTATTGTACTGAATATTCATTGTGATTCAATGGAAATATAAGTAGAAATCTAAGGATGGTAAACGCTATTGAATAAGGTGATAGTACGCAAAACCTGGACTTAAAAGTAAGTGCGACATAGAAGGGCAGATGTGTCATTACATCTGTAGGTCAAAGACTAAAGGTTGAGATTTATCTCAACAAGCATTCTATTTCTACAGCAATGTGTCATGGAGTAGTACATCTTCTTATTGTGCATGAATGATTTTACATCATTCTTAAATAGGAGATTGGAGAAGGAATTAATTTTATTCTAGATAGCATTAATAATTAATTGAGGATTTAATTAATTCTTGTTATTAATTATTTGGGCTTGAACAAAATTAATTAGTTATATTATTTAATCTTATTATTAATTTGGACTTAGGTGCATAAGATTAATTATTGATGGGCTTGATAAAATAATGGAGTGGCTTATTATTTTATTTAGTCTTATAAATTAATTTGGATTTAGGTCCATAAGATTAATTATTATTGGGTTTGAATAAAATAATAGAGTAGCTTGTTATTTTATTTAGTTTTATAATTAATTTGGACAGAGGTCCATAAGATTAATTATTGTTGTGCTTGTACAAAATAATGAAGTGGATATTTATTTTTATTATTCTTATAATTAATTTGGACTTATATCCATGAGATTAATTATTGATGGGCCAACAATAAAAATAAACATCGGACTTTAATTAAAGGATCAGAATAATTATATTGGATCTTTGATCCTATAATTAATTATTGGACCTTTAATTAAATAAAAGGTGAGATGGACTGTTGGGCCTTTGGCTTACTAATAAGCCTTTGTCCTATTTAGTTATTTTATAGGATTATTATATATCCTATAATAACTAGAAGATTTGACAATCATTCCTAAGCCCTAGAAAATTAGGCAGACATTTTGAACCAAGCAACAAGACGTAATTTAGAAAAATTACGGTATGTTTGTTAAGCCTCCAATCTCTGTCCTTGAATCTTCTATTTTATTTTTGTTCACCCTGATCAATATTGAATAGATTAGAAGATCTTTTGCTCAATAGATCTACGTCCAAATCAATTCCTCAAGACATAATCTGAGCTTCATTCCACGAACGACAAACAAGTATCGTTCTCATCCTATAATGTGAACAAAATTTCTAAAATCTAGGGATTCGGGTCTCATTTCTGCATGGATTCGGAATCCAGTTTCTACATAAACTACATCAAAAACATCAAACACATGTATAAAATGAAGAAGAATATCACCTATACATATGCTGGAACTCATTTAATCATCAAGATGGGCATTATCATGCACTCCAAAAAAGGGGGATTTTTAAAGTGCTTCCAAAATCTCAATATATCTCTATTCATGGTACAAAATATACACCATAAAATCATATAATACCACCAAATATGCGAAATAGAGACTAAGCGTATATCAAACACATTGATTTCATCAATATGAAATTCCTCAATTTCATCAAAGAATAATTTCTCATCATAAAAATCCTCTTCACAAGATCTCAACAAGCATTCTCCAACAATCATAAGTGTCTTTTTCATATGGAAGAGAAAAAAGAAAGTGTCTTTCATATGTAGCCCTAAGACGTGCTTTCTAAACAAGATATCAAAGATTCTAGGATTATAATATCTTACAACAACTCAAAGATTTCTTCATGCTTGGAACAATTAAGAACACATAAAGTACCTCTCTCGAACATGTTATTAAGGATTTCAACAGCTTTGAATCTAAGAACCATAAGAAGAAATAAAATCCATACATTCCTGTTGTTATCAAGATCATGAATCTTCACAACTTCAACTAATGTCAACTCCTCAACGTGACATGTTGCTTGAGTGAGAAACATGTACTCTCAACAAGCATAGACGTACTCCTCACAAAAGTCACAATGAAGTACATCTCGAATAAGATAAACAAGAATTGAAAATCAACAATGAGTATGCACATCAGACCACAAGGATAAAATTGTTATCAAGGATTGCAACATTAGAGATGCACAATTCTTGACTCTATTCAAATATCTTCCAAAGATTCTCTCATTGAAGTGCTTCAAGAAATTCAATTGCTGAGAATATAACTCTAAGCTATTTCTATGAAGATCAAGGGTTAACAAGTTATACATAAAATTCATAGGCATAATCACATTATCTCTCCCAAACAAGTAATCAACATGCTCAAAGAATTCAATATATTCAACTTGTCTTCTAACATTAAGCACAATATCATAAGCATGAACTTTGTCAAAAGATTCCCTAACAAGACCAATATCTAGCATCTCATTCAAAAAGCTCTTAGAGATATACAATTTATTTCCACTAGTCAAGAAAGCTTTAAGCTTCAAAGAATCAACAAGAACACCTAGTTCACATAAATCATATGCATTCCGAAAGTCATACTTTATCAAAGACAACATTCTTTCATGCTCAAAATTGATCAATTTATCTCCAAGTGTGTATATAAGAATATGCCAACCTACCATAGCATTCATCTCCATGTTGTCCTTGCCTTCATCTAGCTTATTCCTCCAAAAATCCAAAAATTATTAACAAGACAACGAGAAAAAGATTGATCAATGTTCGTAATTGATATAGAAATCTCCTTGTTCATCTTGAAAATCAAAGCACTCTCATTCTCTTTTTCTTTTACACAAGAACTTTCTTTTTGTTCACTTAAATCTTGTCCCTGAAAGACACTTATCTCTTTTCTCTTCATGATACTCTCATTTTTCAAATCCTTTCTTGTCTCTCAAGTTCTTTTTCTATCTCAAGCTCCTTTTCGTTTTCTCTCTCAATTGGGATCTCTCCATTCTTTTCATGGGACTCTTCCATCCTTTCTTTTCTTTTCTCTCCATCATGTTTCACTTTTACACTTTGAGCTTCCCATTTAACAAGCGTCACATGTTCATTTTCTACCTTTATTCACTCGGACTTGCTTTTTAACCATATCTTCTTAAGGACACAATTCACCATGGATAGCCTCTACCCCTTTGATGCCGGAGCACTGCTCACGTAGCAATATTCATCATTGGGTACTGTTCCCGGGGCACTGTTCATTGCTTAAAATGGGCTCAAATTTGATCAGGCGACTGGAAATAGGCCAAGGAGCAAGACTCGCAACTGCTGTGACATAAGGCCTTTTTCAGCCATTCGAGATCGTCTTGATGGACTTGAGCATTTTTATGTTTTTAGGGGTATTTTCGTAATTTTGTTGTTTGTTATTTCCAAATCGGATTAGGTTTCTTTTTATTAATTCTGATTAGGATTCTTTTTATTAATTTCGATTAGGATTCTGTTTATTAATTCTGATTAGGATTCTTTTTAATGATTTCGATTACGATTCTTTTTAATAATTTCGATTAGGATTAGGTTAGGTTTCAGATGATATATTTCATGTTTGTCTTCAGATACAAACAAGCTTTGTTGAATTTGATAATTTCTAACCTTTGTCGTTACATAGAAAACTAGATAGTTTATGTAAAATTTCCAGCATTTCATTCTGTTTAGCCATTTTTTCGATATTATTCTTGCATTAGTTGGTATCAGAGCACAGGTTGTTTGAATTAAAGGTTGAACAAATTCATGGAGGTCGTCGACGGCGTCGTGCTGGAAGGGGACTTGCAGTTGTGCCTGACGTCAACGAGACCTACTGGACGTCGAAAACGAAAACACAGAACAAAGGAGGTGGATCCAGGACTTGGAGTAGCAACTAGCGGAGGCACGGTTGGATGTTCAGTCCGAGGTAGGTGTGGAATCGAAGATTGAGTCCAACGATGAGAAGGAAAATGACAATCTGTTTGTGGCGTTGAACCAGAGGGGACAAAATTGACCGAAATGACTTGGCTGATAACCATTTTCTTTCCAAAATTTCAGCTTGAAAATCAAGATTCCCGATTTTGAAGGTAGGGCGCATCCTGATGAATTTTTAGATTCGTTACATACGGTTGGGAGGATTTTCAATCTTCGAGATTCGACGGAAGAACTAAAGGTTATGATAATGGTGATTAAATTGAGGAAACATCCTTTGATTTGGTGGGAGCAAGTTAAGAAGCAACGTGCAAGAGAAAGGAAGTTGAAAATTTCAACTTGGGACAAGATGAAGAAACTGCTGCGGAAAATGTTCCTGCCGACTCATTATCGGCAAGATGCATTTATTGAATATCATTCCATTAGGTTGCAAGATTTGTTGGTGGAGCAGTACATTGCAGAATTTGATTGGTTGCGCATGAGGTGTGATGTCGTCAAAAAAGACAAGCAGATCGTGGTGCAATTTTTGAAAGGTTTGAAGTTCAAGATTGCTGATGTGGTTCAACTACAGCAATATTGGATGTATTAAGATGTCTGCATATTGGCCCTGAAGGTTGAGGGGTAGCTTAGACGGAAGAGCTAGGGATCTAGGGTTTTGAATAGATTTCAAGACAACCCTAGCGGACAATTCTCTTCAATAGTGGTGACGGCTATGAGTAGAGGAGACAAGGGTAAGTCGGGAATCAAGGATGGACAGCATAGAGAAACTGGCAAAAAGGCCGCAGCGGCTGCAGCTGTAGCTAAATTCTGTTTTAAAGGTATTGGACACTTTCCTGTAGACTACCCAAACAGGAAATTCATGACACTCAGTGAGGAGGTCCTTGAGCCGATGTTTGATGAGCATAAAGAGGAGCCTGATGACCCATAGAAGGAGGAGGACATTGTATATGCTGATTCGCTAGAGTCCCTTGTGATTCAGCGAGTGCTAAGTGTGGCGGTAGCAGAAGGTGAATCTTGGTTGTGACATAATATCTTCCATATTCCGTGTACTACCAAAGGGAATGTTTGCAATATGATCATTGATGGCGGTAGTTGCGAGAATGTGGTTTCCACGACAATGGCAGAAAAATTGGGTTTGGAAACAACTGAGCACCCGCAGCGCTACAAGTTGTCGTGGTTGAAGAAGGGCAATAAGGTAAAAGTTAGCAAATGGTGCTTGGTTCAGTTTTTGATTGGAAAAAAAATTACGGACGTGGTCTGGTGTGATGTTGTTGCTATTGATGCTTGTCACATTCTGTTACTGAGGCCTTCGTAGTATGATAGGAGGGTGACACATGACGGATTTCGAAACACATATTCCTTCTGCTAGGATGGCTAGAATATCACACTAGGTCCTTCAGATTTGAGGAAGGAGGCATCAAGGAATTTGCTGTCTGGAGCAAAATTTCGTGGGGAGACTAGGAGGGTAACTAAAACTTTTGCGTTGGTTGTTCTAGAACAAAATGTAGATCTGTCCGAGCTTCTTAAGTAGATTTCTCCATTACTGAATGATAGTTAGTTCAGTTCGAGTGCCGAAGAATGTGCTATACAGATCAAGGAGCTGCATTCTCAGGATTGTACGTGGATTAAACGGTGGAATTTACAGTCTCAGCAGCGGATAGGTAAACTTCGGAAGAAGGTTACGTTGAAGGAGGCGATCTAGTTTGGATTCAGTTGAGGATGGAGAGGTTTCCGGCAGGTAGATTTGGCAAAAATTGCAGTCTAGCGTAGATAGGCCATTCAAAGTGTTGGAGTGGATTAATGACAATGCCTGCAAGATTGATTTGCTAGATAACTACAATGTGTAGGTAAAGTTCAATGTTGCGGATTTGTCACCATACCAGTCTGAGGACGAGGAAGATTTAGCAGATGATGTAGCTGGAGAGGATGAGTCAGATTCAAGGGCGAATATTTGTCCCAGCTGGAGAGAACGATGTTCACGGGGCACTATTCATTGTTGAATACTGTTCAAGGGGCACTGTTCATTGCTCAGAATGGGCTCAAATTTGACCAAGTGACTAGAAACAGGCCAAGGAGCATGTTACTATTTTTAGGCCATCCGGGATCGTCTTGTTGAACTTTCGAACATTTTAATGTTTTTAGGGGTATTTTCATAATTTTGTTGTTTGTTATTTTCAAATCGGTTTAGATTTGATTTTATTAATTCCGATTAGGATTATGTTAGGTTTTAGGTTATATATTTTGCATTTGTCTTCAGATACAAGCATGCCTTGTAGAATTTGATAATTTCGGACTTTTGTCGTTAAACAAAAAACTAGATAGTTTTCGTAAAATTTCCAACTTTTCCCTCTATTTAGCCATTTTCGATATTGTTCTTGCCCCACCCAAGCTCCTTGGGTTTGGACACCTCTTTTTTTGATAAAGCACCTTGCACTTGAGTTGGTGAAGAAGTCTCATAGCTTGAACTCCCATTAAATTGTTTATGGGACTATTTCTTTCTCTTCAAACTTCTTTCAAAGCAATTGGTATTGCATACCATCTCCTCAAGACAAGAATACTCGTATGTTTCAATTCTTTCACCAATATCTCTATTCAAGCCATTGAAGAATCTAATCACTTCTCCTTCATATTGACTCTCCTCATTACTCTTTCCAACTCCGCATGATACTCTTTTACACTCCTGAAGCCTTGAATGAGGTGGCTGGTCACAAATCTCCAACTCATTCTAATTTTCAAGTCTTTCCATGTGGAAATGGTTGGCTCCCATTTATCAATAGCTATCCTCTTTGTTCTCATTTGCAATTGATTCCAATAGGTTAAAGTATAATCCTTAAGACTCTCATCAATCAATTTCATCTTCTCTACTTCCAAGTAATCGTGGCGATTGTTAAGCAAACGTTCTACTTCCCACTCCCAAGTAAGATAAGATTTAGGATCATTCAAGCCACAGAAAGGTGGAATGGTCATATGATGGCTCCCAAAACTTCCATCATAGCTCCCTTTTCCTCCTTGTTTTCTTCACCTCTCTTCTTTGTCAAAATAGTCTTCATCGTCATATTTCACATGCTCATATTTCCCTCTTGGTAGTCTCCTTGGATGATTTCTCTTAACAACTTCCGTACACGGCTCATATTCTTTAGAAGAACTAGGTGGATTTTCACCTCCCTTTCTTCCTTGTTGCACATGGCTTCTGGGGAGTCTAGATTGGTGTTCATCTACCCCTCTTCCAAACTCATCAACCCTTGTACTCATTCTTCAAATATTCATGATCATCTCATCCATTTTCTCCATAATTTGGGACATAAGAACTTTGTCCTTATCACTAACAACAACATTTGATGAAGAAGATGCTCATTTTTTCATGATGTACCTATAAAATAAAACTAGAAAAACATGGGAATATGTAAATATATATATAAATATATATATATATGTATATTTATATATATATGTATCCTCACTTTACCGTCGTGTATGTCACTCAATTGAGGCTTTTACACATCCAAATGATCTCACCGCTTTTGCATTATCCCTCTAATCAACTCAAATTAGGCAATGCAACTACTCAAGTAAAAGAATGTTCAATATCCACACAACTCAATCAAGTAGTCAATTAGGATCAACAAATAAGAATCAAAGTGTTAAGAATTTCAAAGAGTAAGGTCAATCAATACAAGACAAATGATCAAACAACTAGAATTCAAAGAAATTAGAGGATTGGCATTTTATCAAACACCATGAGGACAAAGATTTGTGATCTAAATTTCTGCAATATTTCAATGATTCAAGTGCCGCAACAAGTAGTTCTAAGTAGACAAATAGGCAATTCAATACAATTGATCACAATTCAATCTCTACCCATGCATTGAGTCAACTTTTCAAGTAGAATTCAACTCTCAATAGCAAGATAATGCTCAATTTTTTAATTTTCTCTCTCGTTTTCGTATGATTTTTAAAATTTTCTTCAGTGGAGTTCTTTGATCCCTTCTTTTTTTTCTTTCTTTTTTTTTTTTTTTGTATGTTTATATTTGCAGAGATGAAGAAGAAGTAGAATCACCCAAAAAAATTGAATTGGCCCTTGTTTTTGGCCTTAGACACAATTCACGAAATCAAAATGGATCACTGAAGAAAAAGTAGGATTGATGTAAAAGAACAAACACAAAAACGTTCATAGATCTTAGATTTCCAAAGAAACAAATAAGATCTATACACAAAACAAGGAAAGCAATTAAAGATAGACAAACCTCTTTATGAAATCCTAACTCTAATTCCAAAATATGATGTGATCTTGAGTTGAATCTTCTCATTATCTTGGCCTAACTCTTGATCAATCGCATAGAAGATAATGATCCCAAGACTCATTGACGCAGGTGGATGTGGTGGGTTGAGGAATAAGAAAATTGCAACTTTTAGCTCGGATAAACAGTAAATGAGGTGAACAGTGCAGATGAACAGTATCAAAACAGTATTTGGTGAACAGTGCCAATGAACAGTAACTCAATCTTTGGATAATCCGTCAAAATTTGAAACTTTTCAATAATCTAACTTCTGAACTTGCCAAAGGTCTAGACAACGAAAATTGAGTTCTTCTCCTCTAAATAAACTTCAATCTAAAGTAGTTAAAGGACGAAGAAAGAAAGAACAACACCTTGGGATCACAAGGAAAAAGAGATAAACTTTGAAATATTATTGATAATAGATTCGACTAACTAGCTTTTAGCCATTCATCCTTATTTATAATATTAGAAATTCTATGTTCCTAATCAGACAAGGAAATAGAAACCAAGTAAATTACTAATAGATAAGTTATGTATTCCTAATCAGACTAGGAAATAAGAATTAGGAAGAAAATAATAAAAAATAAAAAATAAAACAAGTTTCTAAATAAAATTCTATCTAATTAAGGAAATAAAATTATTAAACAATCTTGATCTTGCTAATCTACTTGTTCTGCATCACTCATCAAGTAGTTTAGGCTCGAAAATTAAATTGTTCTCTTGCTGATGCTAACAATCAACCAACCCAATTTATTTGGTAGAAAATTTCAATACCTAAGCCAAGTATTTCAAAAGCCCTTTTGAAGTATCTCAAAAACCCTAGAAATGTTCTTGAAGAAACCCACCCAAAGAACAATTTTGATCTAAGAAAGAAAAGTCACTTATTGTAATTGTTGTTCGTAGAAAAGTTGGTAGTCTAACTATTACAAAGAGACTATTTGTAGTCTTAGATGTAAGAAGCCCTAATTTATGTCCTACATTGGTCAAAGGACCTTAAAACCCTCTTAAAATAAGTTAAATGACCAAAAGGAATGAGGAAAGGTCAATAAAATTCGGAAAAGCATAGCATTAAGTGAGCAAGGAAAGGACTCAACTGGTGCCGGCTGAAGACGGTGGAGCACTAGACACCAAGCCAACCAGCTATTGGAATTTCCAGTCGCTTTTCAGGCATGGTCCTACGTCGATTACACATTGTAGAGCTACGGATGGTGTGATTCTCGCCCCATTCTGTGAGGTCTTGTTCTATCTCTTTTCCAAATTTATTTTGCACCCTTCCAACTTTCTTTCACCACACCAAAATCTTTTCTAAGAATTCTCACATTTCCAAGGATCCCAAGGATCACATTGTGGGACTTTGTGGTCAATGGTTCTAACTTGAACCTCTTGCATGAAGTCTTAGGTGGATCTCAAATTGGGTGTTCTAATTTTTGATTGAAGCAGGAAGGGTTCCTTCAAATTTGAGATCACATCATCCATCCTTTGTGTGACTGAAACCAATAAATTCTTCCTCCTAGGGATATCATTCTCAAACTTGAAATATAAGTCCTTGTGAGCATACTTTCTTTCATGAAAGTCATCTTCAAAGCATTCGTCCTTTGATGGGTACCAAGATGATCCAATCAATGCTGGGTTTCCTCATTTATCACCAGCACTATGGATATCAAACGAGTAATACAAAATATTAAGATGATCTTCATTACATATGCCAAGACACAAATCTTCAACAACTTAAACAACTTCATACTCATTGAATGGTATGACAGGTTTCCGAGACTTCTCTCTATAGTGAAAGCATAAAACTTAATCCACAAAATCATATCTTTGCACCCATCATACCAACCAAAGTTGAATAACGTCCATGCATCCATGTTGGTATCATTTTCATGAAGTTTCACAACTTCTTAACATGAAATGCTTCATCACAAGACTTCAACAAGTAAGTATATACAACAAGCATAGATTTCTTTTTCATATGTAGCCCAACAATGTGCCTCTGGAACAAGATATGCAAAAATTTACAATTCCAACATATCTCTCTAAACCATCTTCATGAAACTTAAGATACAATAAATTATTAAACACATCAAAATGTGAGCTCCAATTAAATAATTCTTCATTCATCACAAATTGAAAACACACCACATTGAAAACAAATCCAAGGACTTCATGCAAGAGATTCAAGCTAGAAACCATTGACCATATTGTTTTGCAACATGAACTAATGGATTGAATTTCATCAATTCAACTAAACACTCTAGGAAAGTATTGAAACCCTAAGTAGTTAGACTAAGAACCCTAGAAGAGTCTTAGAAGAACCCTCAACAAAATTGTTTGATCCAAAAGTATTCTTACAATTCGATTTGAAAGTTGCTTGTAGGAAAGTTGGTTTTAAAACTATTATAAAAGAGACTATTTCTAGGCTAACATGTAAGAAACCTTAATCTAAGTCTTACAATGGTCAAAGGACCTAAATAACCCTATCAAATAAGTCAAATAACCAAGAAAAGTCAATAAAAATCACGTCAAACCAATCAAAAAAAGTCACGACCGAATTTGGACCAAAACTAAAACGAGAAGGGATGGAAAGTGGAAGTCTGATTGGCATCGATTATTGCATGGTTAACTCCAATAAATCATGTCATGCTGTAGCCAGAAGTTGGCCCTCATAGGTGCTGGATGTAGCCTTGACCCGCGATTGTTATGTTGCACTGGTTAGTCAAAAAAACCAAACCGAACAAGTTTTTTATTTTTTCTTATTTCTTTGATCTCAGTGACCTGTTCACCAATTGATAGAAGTAGGCCACCAACCAAATTCAAGCAAGTATCTCAAATTTAAGATCATTCGATGAGAATCAATTCAACCAAACTATTCGAATTTAAGTTCATTAGGTGGAGAATCAATTCAAGCAAGCAACTATCAACCACTGGAATGGAGGTTGACCAAACAAGCTCCTCGATTTGTCAATTAAGTCTTGTTTAAGCTTGATTCTTTCTCTTCTTTGGTAGTACAATTCATGGCTAGTTATGGTTTGATCTAGGATGCATCTTTGATGTATTTTCAAGCCTCTTATACTTGTGTTTTCAAGCTTAAACTTGAAGTACAAATCTTTGTACAAGAACATCCACCCAATGTCAAGATCATCTTCAAGGAAAGTCATAAGTACTTCAATTCTTTGAACATTTCCCAACAAGACTTCCTTCAATCTCGGTCTTCCTTCCTCGTATTGGAAGTAAAAGTTCTTTTACATGATCTTCTTCCTTTCATGAACATCTTCATCATCTATATGGACTTAACCTTTAATATGGCTAACATTGAATTTTAGACCTTCACATTTGAAGCCTAATAAGTTAAATCTCCTAATTTCTTCATATGAGATCTTCTCTGAATCCTCCCATGTCAAGTGTGCCCTTTGATCTCCATCACATCATGCATAGAATACTTAAGAATACACAAAATACCTCCTCTAGGCAGGATATGAAAGAGTCTATAATCACCAATATGCCTCCTTCAAATCTCATGGGGACACATATTTTCTTGAAAACACAAATTCTTATCAAGAGTTGCAACATAAAATATCCACGATAAATGATCATCTAAAACAAACATAGGCTTCTCATTCATTTGTATCTCAAGAATTTCCAACTCCTACCAAAAGGATGCTCCTTCAAACTTCTCCATGAAATTTAAGATCCAACAATTCATACATAAAATACTTAAGCACACACAAAATATCTTCTGCAGACAAGAAACAAACATGCTTACAAAGTTCATCAATATTTTGTTGTCCACTTATATATTTTGTTTTCACACATATCATTCAAAAAGCTCATGGAGTTACTCAACTTATTTCCTTTAGATTAGAAATCATTATGATTAAAGAATTCAACAATAGCACTTTGTTCAAAAGAAATAGAAACACTTATAAAGGCATGCTTACTTATATGAAACACTGCATCATACTCAAAAACCAACAATTTATCACCAAGTGTAGAGAGAAGAGTGTACCACTTTAGCATTGCATTCTCTACCATGTTTTGCTTGCTTTCCTCGAGCTTGATTTCATCTTCAAGTCCTTCAATTTAGACATAAGAACACTAAGTAGAATGGCTAATGTAAGAAGTAGAATCAAAGTCCACATTGCACATCCACAATAAGGGCTTAGGTCTTTAGCTCACCAAATCACTCTCAATCTCTCTTTGTTTTTGTTCAAAAAAACTTCCATTTTCTTCACTGAAATCTTTTCTCTTACTTATACTCATTTCTTTCCTCTCTCATACACCTCTCTTTTTTTTCATTTTCTTTTCTCTCAAATTCTTTTTCTTGCTCACAATTATTTTCTCTCCCGTTTTCCCTCTCATTTCTGTTCTGTTATACTCAATCACTAATTTTCTTTCCCAATTTCTTTACCTTTTCATTGTCCTTTCTTTTATCTATTGAAATGTCTTCCTTCCTTCCATAAAACTCTTTCATGTTTTCTTTCAATCCCATTTGTTTCTATGGACTTCTTGTGGTGTCAATGGGCTCAAATTCACTTTTCTTCCATCCATCTCAAAGGAATATTTGTTCTAGTAGCCATCAAATGTAGCTCTTCTATCCAATTGTCAGGGTCTACCCAACAACAAATGTCTAACTTTCATTAGAACCTCATCACAAAGTACCACATGTTCATATTTTCCAATAGAGGAATAAATCCTAACTTTCTTTTCAACCATAATTTTCTATTATAAGGACATGGATGATTTTTGTATGGGAGTTTCAACTTATCAACCATATGTTTTCTTACCAAATTCACACAACTTCCACCATGAATCACAATACTACATAATCTCCTATAAACATTGCATCTTACATTGAATAGATTTTCTCTTTGAACTTTATCCCCTTCGTCATTCCGCTTTGCACACAATTAGACTTTCTCTTAACAAATTTCACATGTTCACTAACTTCTTTCGTTTGAAAAGGACACTCTTGGACTTGTTCTCTTCCGACACCCCCTTTTGGTCCCATTTCATCTTCCAGACCTTTTCCTTCTTGAAATCCATTGTCCTACATTTTGTGATGGAGATCAAGGATCGATCATATCATTAATGGAATCATCATGGAAGTCTCTATGGAAAAGTTTAATAAACAGAGAATTCATGGAAGAAAATTTACCTATAAAGACCTATACTACAAGTATGAGAGCTCATGATTACCTTCTAAAGATGGTCCCTCATATGATGATCAACAAGACTACATGTTAGATGTAATGAGGGTGAAATACAAAGACTTGTATTTGAAATATAAGAATGAGGATTCAAGGATTAAGAAAGCAAAGATGACAATGATGCAAATCAAAGATGAACTCAACTTGTTGATGATTCAAGACCTTGAAGATGATGGTGAGAAGCATTTAGACAAGGCATTTGGGACCTTGGAAATCATGTTGGGAACTCTAGGAAGGATCAGACTGAAGTTCGCACCGGTTGGTTCAAAGATGGGGCAACTTGGAGGGACGAAACAATGAGCTAGAGAGGGGCATCGCCAGTCGATTTTTCCTCCATTCTAGTAGGTATCCTCATCGATGGCCGGTGCCACTCCTGTAGCCGGACAACAGCCACTCTACACATCCAAATGCAATCTTTGACAATTTTGATTGTCTTTTCTTCATTTCTTTTGGTCATTTGACTTATTTATTAAGGATTTTAAGTTCTTTTGACCAATTGTAAAACTAAATTAGATTTTCTTATCACTTAGACTATAAATAGTCTCTTCTTAGTAATTTGAACAGTCAACCCACAAACCCGTAATCAACATTGTGTTGATCAAATTTAAAGATCAAACAAGGTCTTTCAAGAGTGTTCTTAAGAGTTCCTCTTAGGGTTCTTAGATCACTTCAATTATGGCATTCAATCACTTTGTTGTGAGGTATTGAATAGTACACCAAATCAAGAGATTGGTTGCTGTTGTAAACCGACAAAGGTTAATCTTATTACCCTTGAACCTTTGATGAGTCCTAATCCTCTTTAATTGGTTTTTGAACGTATGAAACCAAAAATATTCACCCATCAAGAATCGCATCATTTTGGGCATATGGAAGTAATATGCCCATATTAAAAAAACAAAAACTTGAAGAATTTAATATATCCATTTCTTGAAGGTTGTGCTAGTATCTTACTTGTATCACCTTGGTTACTTTCAAAAATTGTACTTTAGGCTCATGGTCCTCTTACTTAGGGGTATACTTGTCATAGTTTGGTCTCAAATTGGAAAACACTTGGAACTTTAGTTGATGAAGTTCCAAAACTTGATGTATCATAAAACTTATCATATGAACTTCTTCCACTCCACGATTGTCATACATCCTTTCAGTTTTCAAATATCTTTCATACTTCAATCTCCTTTCATGTTCATAATAGTAAGAATCAAGATTCGCATCATTTCATTTTTCCCTTGGTTTCTCAACCAAATTATAGTCATTGAGGGTATTTAAGTTTGACAATTAGCACGGATTTTCAAGGTCTTGGCCTATATAAAGGTTTGTATGATTTGAATTCAAACAACATATGACATTTCTACTTAAATTAATTAGGATCAATGTGATCTTTTCTAGAGAGAGTGGCTTCTTCTCTTCTAGGATTCTGAATTGAGCTACGACGGGGCTTACAACAATTATGGCTATGATGCCATATAGTCTACCAAATCAAGTTATTGGTTCTTGTTTGCATGATAACAAAGGGTCAATGGAACTAGCTTGAACGTATTTGATGAATCCTTGCAAATTTGTTTTTAAATGATGATGGGGTATAATATTTCAAGATCATAGGTTCACTTCAACTTGTGTCAATCATCTTTGCAGGATTTTGGCCATAAACTACAAGGCGAACAAGCTCTAACACTTGTGTTGCAATAGGCACTGGTTTCAACATGATAGCCTTGCCCTATGTCATTATCTTGACTTTTTAATTAAGAAACTTGATTGTTTTAAGGGTAATTATGTCCTTTATGTTTAGCCACAATTTTAGGACTCGGGCTAGGGTTCCTTTTTCTATATAATGACTTGTATGTTTGAATTCAAAAACAAATTATGATATTATGGCTTGAATGGATTTGGATCAATTTCTTGAGGTAGAATATTTTTCTTTTCTAGAGTTCTTACATTAACTTCAAAAGGGCTTACAACAATTGTGGCCAGGGTGTTGTAGAGTCTACCAAATCAAGATATGGGTTCTTATTTGCATAACAACAAAGGTTAATATAACTAGCTAAAATAGTTAATTTATTTATTTTTACTTTTTTTGTAACGAGTCATTGGGAAATTTGAAATCTTATGATATTAGATCATGTTAATTCAAGAACATAAGTTCACATCATTTACAAAGGTTGATGGTGATCCATTGCCTATAATACCAGCTGGTCCTCTCACAAGAGCTAGCGCAACTAAGCTAAGGAAAGCATTAATCACATTTGTGTAAGGAAAGGAAGAAATGCTAGACTTTACTACAATGTTTGGAGCACAACCATCAATAGAGGATAAATCAAAGAAAGTGCTCAACTTGTGGACGATAGAAGACATCAAAGAGGAGTGAACAATCAAGAAAACAAGAATTGGGAAGCATTGGAAGTCAGGTTGGACAGTTGATAGAAATTCTGCTAGAAAATTTTAGTTTTAGTCCTTTGTTTTTACATATTTGTAATCTTGACTTTAGTTGGACTTTTCCACTTATTGTTAGTTGATTTCTTTATCTTTTAAGCTTCTTTAAGGTGGCTAATTAAGTCCCTAATCCTAATTGGGGTTTAGCCTATAAATAGTCCCTCATTTTTATTGCATTTCAACAATTAACTCTACAAACACTTTTCAAAAATTTGAATGAATTCCATATAGATTCAAGTTGCTCCAACCGAGAGTGTAGCTTAGAGCTCTTCTAGGTTCTTAGTTAAACATTAGGGATCTCAATGCTTGGCTAGGGTAATTGAGTTGAGTTGATGGGACACAATCCATTAGATCATATTGGAAGACAATTGGTCAATGGTTCTAGTTTGAATCTCTTGCATGAAGTCTTGGGAAATCATGAATTGAAGTGGTCGAAATTTTGGATTTTATGAATGATGAATTCCTTCCAAATTTGAGATCACATCAACTTTTGGTATCAAAGCCTAGGTTTATTTATCAAGACGGTTGCCTATCCTTTATTTGCTTTCTTGTTTAAGAGTTAAGATCATGTTGTTTCTTTGAAATTTATGTGATCTTATGTGTTTTTTGTTTGTTCCTTACATTAATCCTCTTGTTATTCTTGTGATCTATTGTGGAATTGTGTCCTAGATCTGAAAATCAAGGCCGATTCAATTTTTTTGTGAATCTACTTCTTACCCTTCTCAGCAAAAATAGAAAAAAGTACAATAAAAAGAAAGAAGAGAAAAGAGAGATCAAAGATCTCCAAAGTTGAAAACCAGAAAATCAATATAAAAAAAATCTAGAAAAATTTCGGTTGAGATTGAATGCAAATTGTGAAATTTTACTCCATTGTTATGATGTTTAACTCGTTGGGAAGAGCTTGAGATATGATATATTACATTGAATTGTCAATTTGCCAAGTTGAATTGTGAAATCTAGACACATGACTGATTGAAATTCCAAAAATATTGGATCACCAGTTCTTTGTCCTCAAGGTGTTTACTAGATTGCCTTTCATCTTTTTCTTATTTCATTGAAAGTGTTTGATCATTTGCTTTGTGTTCATTGACCATTTTCTTTGAAACTCTTATCTCTTTGAATCTTACAAGTTGGAAGATATGAACTACTTGTTTTGAGTTGTTGATTGCCTTGTTAAGTCATTTTCTACTCTTGCAGTTGCATTAAGAACTTATAGAAGAGCTAAGAGAGGAAAAAGGCTAAGGGGTGCGCACATTATAGTTAAGAAAAAGCCAATCTAAGAGTGATATACACAAGTGCTGTGAGGTTATACACATTTTCTATTTGGTTTTTGAATCGCATCTACCATAATGTCAAAAGAAGTTGCAACAACATCAATTACTTCTAATGTGGGGGAGGACAATGCTATTATGTCTTCTATAAATGAAGTCTTACAAATAATGTCTTTGGAGCCAGGATCAATAAGAAAGGACATGGGAACTACGAGACAAGATCTTGGTACAAGGATCAATAGAGTTGAAGAAAGGGTGAATACATTTGACACTCCACTAGACTTTAATAGAGTTGGTAGAAATCAGTATCGGCAAGGAGGCAGGGAAACTGAAGGTAATGTGCAGAGGGTACAGTGAAGAGGAAGAAGAAGAATGGGAACCACTACATGAGAATGATTACCGAGAGCCAAGGAGAAGAGATACAAACTTGGGAAACATTAAGCTAACCATTCCACCATTCAAGGGAGAACATGATCCAGAAGCATGCCTGTTTTGGGAGAGCAAAGTTTGTATTTGATTGCTATGACTATCCGGAAGTCAAGAAAGTGAAGATAGCAATTGTAGAATTTTCAGATTATGCACTTACTTGGTGGGAACAATTGATGATCACCAAGAGGGGGGCTAGAGAACTGGCTATTACTACTTGGAATGAGCTGAAACAGTCATGAGAAAGAGGTTTGTTCCAGCTTATTATCATGGAGTTCCAAGGGGGTTAATGAGTATTACAAAGAAATGGAGTTAGCCATGATGATAATCAACATTAAGGAGGATGAAGAAGCTACAATTGCAAGGTTCCTTTGTAGATTGAAATAGGGAGATAGTTGACAAGATGCAGATTTGTCAATTCTATCAACTACAAGATGTGGTGGACATAGAAATCAAAATTGAAAAGCAATTGAAGAACAAGAGGAGTTCAAGTGGGTGAACTTACAGCTCACAAGGATATGGAAATTTAGCTTCCAAACTGATGGAGATCAAGGAGCATACATGGCATGGGATAATTCAAGGAAGATCTCATATAAAGATGCTTATGGAATAAACGAGTTTATGTACAAGAGCTTGTATTTCAAATACAAGGTTGGAAGATCAAGAATGAGGAAAGACTTGTTAGAGATTGAAGATGATATTAATACTGATTGGGAGTTCTTGTACAAAGATAAATATTTCAAGTATAAGCAGGGAACATTGAATTGAAAGAAAAAGACTGGAAATTGAATGAACAATGCTGAAACTTTCAGCAAATATGTTGAGACAAATGTTAGACTTTACAACATTGTTTGAAGCATAACCGTCAATGGATGCTAAACCAACGAAAGAGCTCAACATGTGGACGATAGAAGATATCAAGTAGGAGTGATTAAGCAAGGAATCAAACCATTCGAAGCTTTGGAAGTGAAGTTGCACGAGCCGGACAGATTGGCGAAATCTGCATAGAAATTTTTGTTTTGGTCCTCTGTTTTTATAGCCTTGCTATGTTGACTTTAGTTAGACTTTTCCACTTATTGTTAGTTGCTTTCTTTATGTTTGAAGCTAGCTTTAGGTGGCTAATTAAGTCCCTAATCCTAATTGTGGCTAAGCCTATAAATAGGATATCGTTTGTATTGCATTTTAAAACAATTAACTCTACAAACACTTTTTAGAAATTTGAATGAAATAATTTTGGATTCAAATGCTTTGAACCGAGAGTTTATCTTAGGGCTCTTCTAGAGTTCGTAGTTAAACTTTAGGGTTCTCAATACTTGACTCGGGTAATTGAGTTGAGCTAATAGGGCTCAATCCATTAAATCATATTGGATGACAATTCGTCAATGGTTATAGCTGGAATCTCTTGCATGAAGTCTTTGACAATCACAACTTGGTTTTGTTAGAAAATTTGGATTGATAAGTGATGGGTTCCTTCCAAATTTGAGATCACATCAACTTTTGGTATCAGATCCTAGGTTTATTCATCAAGAGGTTTGCCTTTGCCTATCCTTTATTTGCTTTCTTGTTTAATTGTTAAGATTATCTTGTTTCTTTGAAATCTATGTGATCTTCTATGTTTTGTGTTTGTTCCTTACATTATTCCAAGTTTTCTCTTGTGATCTATTGTGGAATTGTATCCTAGATCTGAAAATCAAGGCCAATTTAATTTGTTTGTGAATCTACTTCTTCCCCTTCTCAGCAAAATCGAAAAGAGTACAAAAAAAAGAAAGAAGAGAAAGAGAGAGATCAAAGATCTCCAAAATAGAGAATCTGAAAATCTATCAAAAAAAATTCTAGAAAAAGTTCCATTAAAAATTCGGTTGAGATATGAAAATTGTGAAGTTGAATTTTATTGTTATTATGTTTAACATGTTGGGAAGAGTATGAGATATGATATGCTTCATAGATTTTTCTAGTTGCCAACTTGAATTGTGAATTTGGGACACATTACAGAACTGAAAGTTGTAGAAATTTGATCACAAGTTCTTTGTCATCAAGGTGTTTGCTATATTGCCTTTCATCTATTTCTTATTGGATTCTAAGTGTTGATCATCTACTTTGTGTTCCTTGACCATTTTCCTTGAAATTCTTATCCCTTTGATTCTTATAAGTTGGAAGATATGAGTGACTTGTTTTGAGTTTTTGATGCTTGAGTTAATTGCCTTGTTAAGTAATTGTCTACTCTAGTAGTTGCATTAAGAACACAAGCAAAACGGAGTTTCTCCAGTGGCCTTTTTTGGGTGTGATTCTATATGCCCATTGTATACTTGGGATTTCATTTGGCCAATCTGCATGACAACCTTCTTTCTCGAGTTTAGTGAGCCTCTTCTTTAGTCCTTCTAGGATTGTTCAGTTTGTGACTTTTACTAGCCCATTGGCTTGTGGGTAATCCATGGAGGTCAATCTTTGCTCAATGTGAAGATTCTCACAGAAGGTCTTGAATGGGTAACCGGTAAACTGCCAGCCATTGTCGAAAATGATGGCTCTAGGGATCCCAAATCAGCATACAATGCTTCTCCACACAAATGATTCAACCCTTTGCGATGAGATCACCGTCATTAGCTCTGCTTCAACCCATCTGGTGAAGTATTCCATAGCTACTATGAGAAATTTGGCATCCCCCACTCCTTTTGAGAAGGGTTCTAGGATGTCAATTCCCCATATGTCAAATGCACTAAGGCATTCATTGGCTAGTATTTCACAAGTGGAAGATGTGATTTGTTCCCATGTAGCTGACAACTTGTGCATATTTGTATGGTTATCTCAATGTCAGCGACCATTGTGGGCTAATAATATCCCCTCCACAAGATCTTCTTGGAGACAGTTTTTGCCCCTATATGAGAGCCACATATGCCACTATGTACCTTGTCAATCACATATTTGCCCTCACCTGGACTTAAGCATTTGAGTAGTGGCCATGTGCTTGACCTTCTGTATACCTTGTCATCTCCTATCAAGACGTAGAGAGGTGCCCATCTTTGCTGGTCTTCCTTGGTTCAAATTGGATTTGATACCCTGGGAGCTCGAGAGACCACTTCATTCTCCTACCTGAAAGTTCAGGCTTTGCCAGAGCTTGTTTCAACAGTAAATTGGTTAAAACTCTTATCGGGTAAATGTCAAAATACGACTTTAATTTTCTTGAGGTGATAATGATGAGGTGCAGAAATTTCTCGAGGTCTGTATATCTAGTTTCTAGACCCCGGAGTAGAGAACTAACATAATAAATAGGAAATTGCTGACAAGACCTTTCTAGTTCCCTCCTGATAGCTTTCAGACCATTGAAAATCCTTTGGGTTTTCTACGACTTCATAAAATTTTTCTCCTTTATCTGAAATCTTGCTGATAAAGTGTCCTAGTGCTGCCATTTTTCCTACTGGACTCTGTACCTCCTTGAGGTTTCTAGGAGGTTGCATATCCAGTAGAGCTTTGAACTTGTCAGTGTTGGCATCGATGCCTCTCTCCGAGATCATAAAGCCTAGGAACTTTCTAGCAGAGACTCTGAAAGTGCATTTCTCTGGGTTGAGCTTCATGTGAGCAACTTTCAGGGTTTGAAAAGTTTCCTGGATGTCTTCTATGAAGGCTTCTGTAGTCTTCGATTTGATCACTATGTCATCCACATAGACCTCAATGTTCTGCCCGAGCTGCTTCTTGAAGTCCTTGTGCATTGCTCATTGAAATTCTACCTCGGCTTTTTTCAAACCAAAAGGCATCTTGATAGGTCCCAACCTTTGTGATAAAAGAGGTATTTTCCATGTCCTCAAGAGCCATCGAAATCTAGTGGTGCCCTTTGTATGCGTAAAGGAAGCTTAGCCACTGGTATCCAGCAGTGGAGTCCACCGTCTGGTCGATCCTAGGGAGGGGGTAGGAATCCTTCTGGCAATATTTGTTAAGTGAGGTGAAATCCACACACATTCTCCATGTCCATTCCTTCTTAGGGACCACCACCAGATTCGCTAGCCATTCTAGGTACGCCACGTCTTTAAAGATTCCAGCATCAAGAATAGCTTGGACTTCTCTTGCGATGACCTCGTTGTGTCCTTTTCTTTTGTTTTACCGTTTTAGCACCTGGCTTGTGTCCGACCTTGTGTTCTGCAATTGTTCAATCAACTCCCTTCAGGTCGCTGGGCTGCCAGGCGAAGACCTTCAAATTTTCTTCAAGGGAATCCACCAGTTTTCCGTTAACCTTTGGAGGTAAGAGCTCTCCAATCTGGATACCTTTCTCAGTTAATTTGGGGTTGAGAAAAACATTCTCCCTATTTCCAGCTACTTGAATTCTGGGGTGGTCATCCTCTTTTGAGAGGTCAATGCACTCCTCTTGCTTGGGCTCTGGGGTGCTTTCTTCGTTACCTTCCCCAAGGTAACATTCAGCAGAAATTTGTCTATCCCCTTCAAGTGTAATCCAATTGTTACCGACTTGGATCCTTATAAGGTAATTGAGCAGTGAGATCTCTGCTCTCAGGTCCATGACCCCCCTTCGCCCAAGTATGGCGTTGTTGGTCCCAAAGGCATCTACAACCATCCAGTCCATTGCTTCGGTGACATCTCCATTGTCTGTTCGGACTGTAGTGGGAAATTTTAGGATTCCATCGACATAACTTGTGCTGTCGTTGAAGCTGGTCAGCGTTGTATTTGAATTTAACAGGGAGCTTTTGCCAATTCCCATCTGATAAAAGGCTTTGCGGTATAGGATGTTGATAGCACTTGAAGTGTCAACTAGGATTTTGTGCACCAGGAAGTCACCAACCTGGAGTGACACTGTTGGGGGTTTCGAATCTCCCTGTCGAACTCGCTTCAACCTTTTCCCGATGGTGTTGATCTCACCAACTAGGGTTCTTTGGTTGTGCGGGCCTACTGGTGGTGGATTTGCAGGTCCTGTGTTCTTAACCGAAAATTCCTGTAGGTGGTCCTCCTTTATCAGCCTCTCAATCTCACGTTTGAGGTTGAAGCAATCCTCCGTGAGATGGCCATGATCTTTATGGTAGTGGTAGAACTTTATTGGATCTCTTTTGGCCACAGGACTCTTGAGAGGCCCAAGCAACTTATGAAGACCTCTCTGTTCCATGACCATCATGACCTCGACCTGCGATGTCTTGAGTGGACTGTCCACAAGGTCAGGGATTACCTTCCTTCTTTTGTCAGAGGTTCCCCCTTTGGGGTGAAGCTTTTTTCCTGTCCCACTTTTGTTTTTGAGGACTCCTCGAATGTCCTCTGTTGTCTCTGTCAGTGGCCCTATGGCTGAGGTGAATCCTAGGATCTTCTTTTGGATTGGAATTCCCTCAGCTTTAATTAGCTATTCCAGGAATGACTGCCGCCCCTTGATTGTTTTTACTGGCACCTTGGCTAGTCTGAGGGCTACGTACCCCCTTGCAAACCTTACTTGAATGCAGTGATGTATATTGAGTCGTTTTTCTGCTCAGTCTCCACTTCTTTGTCGTTAAAACTACTATAATAACTTTGGGTGCTCTCACCGAGCTTCTGCTTCATAAGAAAAAAGTCATCGATATCCTTTTCGCACCTCATGCTGTTTTGGTAATTCTTTAGAAACAGCTCTTTCAGCTGTGTCCCGCTTGAAATGCTTGCCTTAGGAATTCCCTTGAACCAAGATTGAGCCTTTTTGGTCAGCATGGACCTACAGACCCTGCATTTGACACGGTCGGGATGCTCGAACATCTCCATGTATGAGACATACTCATCAAAGTGTCGGTGAGGTTCTCTAATTTTATCATATTCTTTCTCCAGTTATGGAGCTTTGAAGCCTAAGGGCATCCTGGCTGCTCAGATGCTTCGGACAAACACCGAGGCTCGGTAAGGTCCATAGTGCTTTGTTGCTCCTGATTAGCTGGGGGGGCTGCTCTCCTCAGTGGGTTGGGGGCTACCCCTTAAGCGTTTTCGCTTGTTGTTTCGATTAGGCTACGACGAGAGGGCATCCTTGCACTAAGAGGTGTTTGTAGTGAGCTCAACTACTTTTCAGGGACTGCACCTTGTGCCTGGCTCTTAGAGATGGCCACTCAGTTGAGAATGTCTCTGAGGTAGTACCCTCCTCCATTGTTGAGGGTTTCTCTGAGGTCAATCATTGGCAGGGTTCTTGCTTCTTGGGACCTTTGTTTAGGTTGACCTGCTTCTCAACCTATGTCATTACATTGGGGGTCACTCCTTGCCTCCAAAGGCTGAAGCCCATCCTGCTGAGTGCGCCTGGTTTGGCTCCTGGGCAGCTGCGTACCCCTCTGGGAGGGTGTCAGAGTACACCCAGTGGAAACATAATCTCTCATGCCAGAGATCCCTTCCAGGGCCGCCACCATTCTCTCTATGAGATTTGCAGGCATGGATATTTGGGTTCCTCCTGATCTTTGTGGCTTGAGCGGCCTGGAGTTGTTGTCATTCGCCATGAGATCTAGGTGTCTTTGGCGTGATCCTTCTTCTACTGGCCTTTGATTGGCCGGGACATTCTGGGATGGGCCAGTCTGTGTCGACGGATGTTGACCTTATCGTGTGCTGGGCCCTGGATTGTCGTCATCAACGGCCTACACTGGCGGCGGTATTTCTGGCACCATCTTTCCAATGAGTAATTGTATTCTAGCTAGTGGCCTGCCATGGTGTGGCAGTTGAACACGCAAAGGTTGCGATTGAGCCATTAGGATTATTTTATTTGTTTTCGGGCATGGGAAAAAGGCTAGGCTTTTTTTTTGTTACAGTTCCCGTAGACGGCACCAGAAGTGATGGGGTCCAAAAGAGTTGGATTGGGTAACCCCACAGATGTTGATGGAGCTCCGCGATCAGCAACCTTAGAAGATGAGAAAAGAAGTCACTGGAGTGGGCTATTGCCTAGCGAAGAGCTCTGATGCCTACGTTAGTATTTTGGGAGAGTTTCCAGTAAAGACAATTCTCAAGAAAGCTAGATGGCTTAGTTCTGTCTTTTCCTTATCAGTCTTTAGACTGATTGTGTGTTTTTGTTCAAGTAGAAAGAGAGAGAGAGTCTGTTACCTCCTAGAATTAGGCTCTGTATTACGTAATAGTAGGCAGTTAGGATAATTGTGGGATTCAGCCGAATCCCGTCAATTGCTCCTAAGATCATGGAGTTTCCTTGGAACGAGAGATCTTGCCATTCACGTCTCTGTGACCAACCTTCAAACCAATTTCATGACCTCCTAGTGGATGTTGAGGATCTCGAACATCTCTTCTGGTGAGGTCATGCCAAGTGTTCCTTGACTCCATAGAGTGGCCAAGAGTCGTGCACCGGTGGTCGTGGCATGGAAGATTTATGATTCGGATCAAAGCTTGCTAGGTCAAATCGGGGTCTGGCAAAACCTCAGCTCGAGCTCATTTAGGAGGTCAATGACCTCTAGGTCGATGACCTGGGAGGTCGGTGGTAGCTAGCCACTTGCCCACGTATCCTCTTTGACTCTGTGAGTCTGACTTTCAAGTATTGAAGGCTTGGGGCCCTCTAGCCCATCTAGGTTGACTTCTGTCTGGGTCCTGTTCATTTGAATTGACTAGTTCAGATCGTGCCCGTTGACCCATCACTTATTAATACTAATCTCAACTTATAATAAAGAAGTGAGGAAATTGGAAAGAGGAAACATGAAATTATATAAAGTTCAAAACAATAATAGTAAATAAAATTATTTAAAATGGGTAATATTATAATTATTTTAATTTGGGTACGTAAAATAAGCTTACGTGACAAAGATTATGGTATAGCGGGAGTAAGTATAACTATAACTTTTTTTACTTTCAATTCTTCTTTTCATTTAATTGTTTCTTTTTTCTATTTTAATTGTGAATATGGTTAAGCTGAAGAGTTAAATTATGTTTAATAATTTTTTAACGTAAGATGTCTAACTTTAAATATTCATAACAAGTATAAACGTATTTAAAATAAGTTAAAATCTAATATATACACACATTTATAGAGGGTAATGCTATGTTGAATGTACTTCATATGGAGTGCATAGTTAACCGTCAAAATTAACGGCTTTTATTATTTTTTTAAATGTGTGTGCACATATACACATTATACTATTTTCATATATATATATAAATATATATATATCTATATACATATATATATATGTCACTACAAGTGATGAGTGAAGCGGGGTATGACCCGGACAAGTCAACATAAACGAGCAAGACCCGAAGAACAGTCAACCTAACTAGGCCAAAGGACCCATACCTGTAATACTTGAAAGTCAGACTCACAAAGTCAATGGGGATGCTCGGGCAGTGACCGGCTACCACCGATATAGAGGTAACCTACCTCTTGAATGATCTCGAGCAAAGGTCTTGCTAGACCCCGACCTCTGACCTGGCAAGCTCTGATTCGACTCATAAATCTTCCATGTCACGAGCAATGGTGCGGGACTCCTAATTACTCCTAAGAGCCAAGGATCATTCAGCGCGACCTCACCAGAACTGATGTTCGAAACTTTGAGCATCCACAGGGAGGTCATGACATTAGTCTGAAGGTCAGTTAGCGAGTTCGTTGCTCTCAACAGAGACGTGAATGACGAGATCTCTCGTCCTAGGGAAACTCCATGATTCTAGAAGCAATTCGTGGGATTCAGCAGAATTCCACAGTTATCCTAAGTGCCTACTAGTACCAACTGGTTAGCCCCAATTTAGGAGGTAACAGACTTTCTCTTCTCCTTAATAAAAGACACTCAATAGGTTTTTCAGAACGGTCTTTAAACTTGATTATCCCTCGAAATACTAACATCTGCATCAGAGCTTTTCCCCGAGCGATAGCCCACTCCGATGACAGTTTCCTTCATTTCTCAGGTTGCTGACCTTGGAGCTTCATCAGGATCTGCGGGGTGACACAGTGTTCACTTTTGAGCCCCATCAATTTTAGGACCATTTGTGGGAAGAAACAAACAAAAAAGCTTAACTTTCTTTCCGATTCCCAAAAGAAATAAACAATCCTGATGACTCAGTCTCAACCGTCACGTGCCCAACCACTACACCGCAGCAGGCCACGTAGTAGAACACAACTATGCACTAATGAAGTGGTGCTCGAAATTCTCCCTTCGGTGCAGGCTGCAACAATAATCCTGGCTTTGTCGCTCAACAGGATCAACAGCAGACAGCCCAGCCTGGTCCGTCTTAGAGGGCCTCGACGAACCCTCCACTTGCATAAGCAGGGCCTAGGAAAGAATATCCAGATCCTATTCCATCAGTAACAATCCCAGACCACAGAGATCTAGGAGAACACAGATGTTAGTTCCGTCGGATCTCCTGGAACGAATGGTGGTGGCCCTAAAAAGAGTACCCAACACTTCAGAGCCTTCTTGGAGAAATTCACAACCATCCCGAGGTCGGGCAGAACGAGCATAGCCTAGCCAACCTCCACCATTGAAGAAAAGAAATGACTTTCCATCCTGAGTAGAAGGTCGGGGAACAAGTCGGTAGCAAGGAAGGTCAGCAAGGGGAAGAACCCAGCCTATGACCAACCTTAGAGAAACCCTCAACCATGGAAGACATCATGATCTCAGAGACAGGTTCAACCGGGCAGCCATTTCATGCAGTCAAGGATGGGATGTTGCCCTCGAAGAGTACGGAAGCTCACTGCAAACTTCTCTTCGAGTAAGGATGCCCCCAATCCACTGAGGAGGGCAACTCCCCAGCCAATCAGGAGTAACAGAGCACTGTGGATCTTACAGAGCCTTCACCATTTGTCCACAGCATACGAATTGCTAGGATGCCACCGGGCATCAAAGCCCCACACTTGGTGGCAAAAATTGACGAAAAAGGGGAGAATCAACAACACATTGATGAATACGTCTCCTATATGGAGATATTCGAGTACCCCGATCACATCAAGTGCAGAGCTACCCAGTCCTGGTTCAAGGGTATTCTTGAAGCAAGCATCTCGAGCTGTACATAGGTGAAAGAGCTATTCCTGAAAAATTACCAAAGCAACACGAGGTGTGAAAAGGATATCAACAACCTTTTCCTCATTAAGAAAAGGGTTAAGGAAAGCACCTGAAGCTACTATAGACTCTTCAACGATGAAGCAGTGTAGGTTTAGTAGAAAAACAATGCCATTTGCATCATTGCCTTGAAGTAAGGGTTGTAAAGGGTATATGTGGCCCTCAAACTTGCCGAGGAGCTAGTAAAAACTGTCAAGGAGATGTAGATGCTCCTAGAAAAATTGATCAAGGCTGAACAAACAACGGTTCAAAAAAAGATCCCTGGCTTCACCTCAGCCATTGAAAAAGACAACAGAGGGCATCTAAGGAGCCTTTAAAAATCAAAGCGGGATAGAAAAGACCCTTACTGGAAAGGAGGAACCTCAGAGGAGACGAGAAAGACCATCCCAGACCTCATGACTACTCCACTCAAGACGTCACGAGCTAAAATCATGGCGGTTATGGAGAAGAGAGGTCTCCTAAAGCCACCATAGCCTCTTAAGAGTCTTGTGGATAAAAAGAGACCCAACCAAATTCTACCACTATCACAAGGATCATGGTCATCACACATAGGATTGCTTCGACCTCAAGTGTGAGATTGAAAGGCTGATAAATGAGGGCCACATGCAATAATTTTTGGCCAAGGATGCGTGTCCTATAAATCCTCCGCTGGCAGCCCTGAATCACCTGAGACCCCCAGTTGGTGAAATAAGCTCCATCGAAAGGAGGTCCAAGCTAGCTCGAGAGAGAGATTCAGAACCCTTAATAGTGTTTCTCCAAATTGGACACTTCCTGGTGAGAAAAATGTTGGTGGACACTAGGAGTGCTGTCAATGTCTTATACTACAAAGCATTTGACCAGATGGGAATTGACAGGAGCTTGCTAATGAGGTCAGATATGGGTTTGACTAGCATCAAAGGTAGCACAACTTATGCCGATAGGGTCCTACGAGTCCCAACCACGGTTCGCGTGGACGACAGAGAATTCACCGAGGTTATGGATTGGATGGTTGTGGATGCCCCCGGAACTTATAATGTCGTCTTGGGTAGAATGGGGGTTATGGACCTAAGAGTAGAAATTTCACTGCTCAACAACAGCATGAAAATCTAGGTGGAAGATACTAGATTGTCCTCAAAGAAGACAGACAGATCACTGTCGAATGTTACCTTGCAGAGGGTAACGAAAAGAGCTCAAGCTGGAGGAATGCATTGACCTCCCCAAAGAAGATGACAACCTAAGGATTCAAGCAGCCAATAGAGAAGAGAAAGTGTTCCTCAACCCAGAATTCTCTGAGAAAGGGATCAAAATTAGAGAGCTTCTGCCAACAAAGGGCAAAGGGAAGCTTGTTAATTCCCTTCAAAAGTATTTGAAGGTTTTTGCCAGGCAACCTAGCGACCTCGAAGGAGTCGATTGAAAGATTGCCAAACACAACGGTCAAGCTCAAGTCAGGGGTTAAGCTAGTGAAACAAAAGAAAAGGACCTTCTCCCCTGAGTGCAATGAGGTCATAGCTCAAGAAATCCAATTAGTTCTTGATGCTGTAATTTTGAAAGGGGTGGTATACCCTGAATGGCTGGCCAACCCGATCGTGGGCCTAAAAAAAGAGGGGACATGGAGGATATGTGTGAACTTCACCACACTCAACAAGTATTCCCAGAAGGACTCCTACCCTCTTCCCAGCATAGACCAGATGGTGGACTCAACAGCTGGGTACCATTGGCTATGTTCTAGATGCTTACAAGAGGTACCACAAAATCCTAATGGCAGTGGAAGACATGGAAAAGACCTCGTTCAACACAGAGGTCAGAACTCACTACTACACCAAGATTCCGTTCCGACTGAAGAACACGGGGGTAGAGTTCCAACGAGCTATGCACCAAGTCTTCAAAATCCAGCTTGGAAGGAACATAGAGGTCAACGTGGATGAAACAATTATCAAATCAAAGACCTTTAAGGACTTCATCAAGTACATTAAGGACACTTTCCAGATCCTAAAAGCTGCCTACATGAAACTCAATCTGGAGAAGTGCACCTTAGGAGTCTCCACAAGGAAATTCCTTGGTTTCATGTTTTCGGAAAGAGGCATACATGCCAACCCAGACAAGATCAAGGCCTTGTTGGATATGGAGCAGCCCAGAAACCTAAAGGAGGTATAGAGTCTAGTAGGGAAGATAGCAGCACTAGGGCTCTTCATCAACAAAATGGCTAACAAAGGGGAAAAATCATATGATGCCATAAAGAAGACGAAGGACTTTCAATGGACCGAAGACTATCAAGCAATGTTCATCAAACTGAAATCTGCATGTATCTAACTGCAACCATGAAGGCAGTTAGCTCAATGCTGTTAGTAGAAAGGTTCCCTGTTTGCTATGTTAGTCGATTGCTTCAAGATCCAAAGACTGGATATTCGGACATCGAGAACTTCTTGTACCTCATTATTATTACCTCGAGGAAATTGAAGCCATATTTTGAAGCTTACCTGATAAGAGTGTTAACGAATTTGGCATTGAAACAAGCTCCAGCCAAACTCGAGCTATCAGGCAGGACCGTGAAGTGGTCATTCGAACTCTCAGGGTATCAAATCCAATTTGAGCCAAGGAAAGCAATAAAAGCTCAAGCTCTCGCATACTTCGTAGAGGAATGCACAAGGACTCCATTGGAACTCTCAAGTACCTATTAAAATAACATCTGGACAATGTATACAGACGGTTCAACGGAGAAACAAAATTCTGGTGCGGCAATAGTACTGATCAACCTTGAGGGAGTGAGAATCCCTTACTCTGTGATGTACAACTTCCCAACCTTAAACAATAAATCCTAATACAAAGCTCTCTTAGTAGGTCTAAGGCTTATAAGAGCTTTCAAAGTGTAGAAATTTCACGTCGAAATAGATTCGTAGGTTATTGCCAGCCAGGTTGTTTGATGCAATAAACAAGAACGAAAAAAATGGATAAATAGAAAGAAACTGGATATTGTGAAAACACACAGGTTTTCTGTTTAACGACAAAAGTCAGAAAAATCACGTTGTAAAGCCCTGTTTGTAACTAAGACAAAACGAGATATTTATAACCTAAAATCTAACATTAAACCTAATTGAAAATAAAAAGCCCAAAAGTCAAAGTTGAGCCCATTCCGAGCTCGGGCCAGTCTGCATCATTCTCCCCAGCTAGGAAAAGATTCGTCCTCAAATCTGACTCATCTTCACCAGCTGCTTTTCTACTAGTACTTTTGACCTAAAAGAACTATAATAAATATAAATAAAATATATAAAAAAAAAACCTAATAACTGGTTCTCAAGAAAAATAGCAACTTTTATTTCTTTTGAACAGTAACTGTGATGAACAATGAACAGTAACTGAGAAACAGTGCCTCCGGAACAGTACGGTGAATATTACTATGACAACAATTTCGGAAAACTTAAACTTTGGATTTTTTTAAAATTTTTTTAATGTTCTTTTGATCTGCCTGCTCGTCTAATCAGAAATCTCGATTTTCATGCCGGGATTCTGGAAGGAAGATTTTCTGCTAGGTCATTCTGCTTGATTACGCCCCTGATTCGAAACCCCAAACGGAGTGACGTCTTCCCCCTCATCTTCAGATTCAATCTCTGATTCCGCTCCCTCCTTAGTCTGAACGTCCAACCTAGCTTGTGCCAGTTGCCGCTCCAAGTCTTGGATCCGCCTTCTCAGTTCTTCGTTTTTGTTTTCTCGTAGGTCTCATTGATGAGGCTTTTTGTCTTCCTCATGAACGACTCGACGTCCCCTTCCAGCATGACGTCATCCACGACCAACATGATTCTGTTCAACCATTGGTGAAGGCAACCTAGTGCTCTGATACCAACTAATGTAATAAACAGGAACAAAAAAAAAAGACTAAACAGAAAGAAACTGGATATTGTGAAAACACAAGAGTTTTCAGTTTAACGACAAAAGTCAGAAAAATCACACTGTAAAAGCCTGGTTGTAACTAAGACAAAACGACATATTTATAACCTAAAATCTAAACCTAAACCTAAATCTAACCTAAAATAAAAAGCTAAAAACATAAAAAGCCCAAAAGTCAAAGTTGAGCCCATTCCGAGGTCGGGCCAGTCTGCATCATTGTTGGAGAATACGAAGCTAGAGAGGACAACATGGTCAAATATCTCAAACAAGTAAGGGATATCACCTCCAAGCTTGATCATTTCCTTATTAAGCAGATACCCAGACACCAACATGTAGAGGCAGATGCACTGTCCAAAGTCTATCGAGACATAGTCGGGACTAATGTAGAGCTATTGGTGGAACAGTTACACTCTCTAAGCATAAGCTTGGACGAGATCTTAGTGATAGAGGATCAGGCAGATTGGAGATATCCAATCTACAGATTCCTTAAGATTGGCAACCTCCTACAGGACCCAAAAGAATCTGGACAAATGGGAAAATGGTCACCTCGCTAAGTCCTAATAGGAGATGATGAGGTATATAGGAGGTCCTATATTTGGCCATTACTGAAATGCCTAAGACAAGGAAAGGGACAATACGTCATTGAAGAGGTACATGGCGGAATATGTGGATCACACATTGGGGTAAAGACTGTAGCCAAGAAAATATTGAGAATAGGGTATTACTAGCCCTCAACGCATCGGTACCTTTTGATATCCGGGGCATTGATATTGTTGGACCTTTTTCGAAAAGGATGGGGGGCCTTCAGTTCCTTATTATTGTCGTGAAGTATTTCACCAAATGGGTTGAAGCAGAAGTAGTGGCAACCATTTCATCACCAAAAGTCCAATCTTTTGTCTGGAGAAACATTGTGTGTAGGTTCGGGATCCCCCGAGCTATAATACCAGACAATAGGAGGCATTTCATTGGCAACCCATTCATGACATTCTACGAAAATTTAAATTGAATAGAGATTGACCTCTGTGGCTCATCCTCAGGCCAATGGACTCACTGAGGTCACAAATAGAACCATCATGGAAGGACTCCAGAAGAGACTTACCAAGCTTGAGAAAAAAGGTCACAAAACTGCTTAGCCAAATGAGATCCCAAGCATCTTATGGGCAAACAGAACAATGCCTAGAAAAGAAACTGGAGAAATGCCATTCAACTTATGCTTTGCTGCAGAGGCAGTGACGCTGGTCAAGGTCAGCATAAAGTCTTTAAGACTGGCTGAATATGATTCAGTCTTAAACGAGGAAGAGAGAAGGGTAGGCCTTGACCTCCTTGAAGAGGTCAGAAACAAAGCAATGGAAGTAGATAGAACCTACAAAAGCTAGGTGACAAATTTTTTGAAACAGAAGAGTGAAAACAAGACATTTCACAGTTGGATAAATGGTCCTCAAAAGGTTAGACATTGGAAAACAGGGTCAACTGACCAAGCTGCAAGAAAGTTGGGAAGCACCATGCATAGTCAAGGAAGTCCATAAAGGATGGAGTTATAAGCTCGTTGATCTTGAAGGAAGATAACTCCCAAGGCCCTGGAACATTTGCTATTTAAAGAAGTTCTATGCCTAAAACTGACTAAGATATTGTAGACCTTGAGAAGCTAGTTAAAAAGACCTCGTCGAGCATTGTGGCAACCTCAACGAACTTAGTGGTGACCTCAACAAAATCAATGGCGACCTCAAGAGCTCAACGTGAACAAAGCACAAGTTAAAGCTATGTTTTTAAAGGCTTATGTGGAAATTATGCCTATGTTAGTTGCCTTAGTGCCAAAACAATTCAAGTGCTTTATGCAATTATTGAAAGGTTGCAAGTGTAAAATGCATAACATTGATAGAAAAAATGAAGAAGTTGTATAAAAAAGATGAGATAGAAGGCCACAAACAAGCCTCGATTATTATTCAAGTACTGGTGGATCGCCTAAACATAAAGGAAAAAGAACAAAAAGGCCCTAAGTCTATTATAGAACATCTCTAGGACATCATTGTCATCCTTGTCCCCTAGTATGCTAATCGGCTCAAAGCTGCCTGGAGGAACCTCCTTTTCATTAGCATTTTTTGCCCAAACGGGGGTAGAAGGACCTGCAAAACAAAAAGGAACGTGGTCAGTTAAAAAAGCTACATCAGAAATAGATAGGTGTCCTGAGGTCATGTACCCATTCCAAAATAGGTACGCATAAGGCAAGGATAAATTTCTTGAAGTGAATCTACACTGCAAATCAAAGGTATACCTTTAGGGGATATCATGGACTGAGAAAGGATATCCAGGACCTCATTTTCTACGAGCTTGATGATGCAGTACGAGTAGACGAGCAAGATCAGGATTGTTGAATAATTTTACTTCTTTTATTAGATAGAATTTTATTTAGAAACTTGTTTTATTATTTTATTTTTTTTCTTCCTTTTTTTTTTATTTTTTTTATTCCCTAGTCTGATTAGGAAAACAATACTTAGCTTTAGTAGTTTACTTGGATTCTACTGCCTAGTCTGATTGGGAATATAGAACTTTTAGTATTATAAAAAAGGATGAATGCCTAAAAGCTGGTCAGGAGAATCTATTATCAATAATATTTTCATAGTTTTATCTCTTTCCTTATGAACTCAAGGTGTTGTTCTTTCTCTCTTCGTCCTTTAACTACATTATATTGACGTTTGATTATAGGAGAGGAATTCTATTTTCGTAGTCTTGACCTCTGACGAGTTCAGAAGTTAGATTATCGAAAAGCCTCAAATTTTGACTGATAATCCAAAGTTTGAGTTACTGTTCATCGAAACTGTTCACCAATTACTGTTCAGATTTCTTCATGAATTTCTTATTCCTCAACCCACCTGCGTCAATTGGGATCAGAGCCGAGATCTACAATGTCAGGAGTTGATCCAACCATAGCTGCGATTTTGGAAGAATTGCACAGCAGTCGAGCAGATCGTCAACGGGAGATGCAGCGACTCATTGAACGTCAAGATCGCCAGGAACAGCGACAGGATCAGCAGATGCAAATTCTTCAACAGATGCTACAGCGGATGACAGTCGCGAATCCGCCAACAGAGTAGAACATTGAACAACCCACGGGAAGGCTAGTGGCGTGGGGCGGCGGAGTGGAAGGGTACGGCAACACTGAGGAGGAACAAGAACAGCCACCAATGGAGCTATTTCAGAGGGGTGTTCCGAGAGACCAGGAACGCGAACCAAGCTTTCAGCATCAACAAAAATCTATATCAGCTCAAAAATTCACCTCAATCTATTCCCTCTATCATCAAGCACCTCTACCTGAAAAAGGGACCATTTTGGACTATTCTATAGTGCTAGAGCATGAGGATCCTCATGTCACTTATGAGCTTCCAAGGGTGGAATCCCTTGACATGAACTCAAGATCCACTCCAACCGCATCAGTTGTAGAATCCTTTTCGAAGTCTAGAAGATCTGCTGTTGTTGATGTTCTTCCTGTGATAGAACCTATCCTTGTGCCAATCTCTCATATAGTTTGGGTGACAAGTCCACTCGATCAAAGTCCAAGACTGTCAGGGAGTTCAGAGTTTGTCATGTCTGTTTTGCAGGATCCCGATCTTTCTTCTACTTCCCCTTCAACATCACTCGTGTCTGTACATAATCCTTCAAATGGTACTCCAAAACAATCAACTACTGAAGGAAGGAGAACACAAATGGTTACCTTCAATACCCTTGAACGATCTTAGATGAAAACAACAAAGTTAGAAAAGCATGTTTTCCCTAAGTATGTTGCTGTCTCCAAGGAAAAGAAGAACAAAAAGAAATTAGTTTGTTACAGATGTGGGAAGGGATCGTATGAGGCATACAAGGAACATGCTGACAAGACTCGACGCGAAGTTCCATTTGATGTTGGTGATTTTAATTGGGTTTTACTTACCAAGGAGCAATTTCCTACAGGCGATTACCACAAGACTAGGGATAGGAAATTTGGTCCTTGTGGGATCCTAAAGAAGTTGGGACACAATGCTTACAAGCTCGAGCTACTAGATGGTTATAGTGTCTCTAATGTGTTCAATGCACAACATCTTTCTCGTTTCCATGGAGACAAGAAAGTTTGAGGACAAGCTCTCTTCAAGAGGGGGAGTCTGACGCAGTACAAGTAGACGAGCAAGACCAGGATTGTTCAATAATTTTACTTCTTTTATTAGATAGAATTTTATTTAGAAACTTGTTTCATTTTTTTATTGTTTTCTTCCTTTTTTTTTTATTTCCTAGTCTGATTAGGAAAACAATACTTAGCTTTAGTAGTTTACTTCGATTCTACTTCCTAGTCTGATTGGGAATATAGAACTTTTAGTATTATAAAAAAGGATGAATGCCTAAGAGCTAGTCAGGAGAATCTATTATCCAGAATATTTTCATAGTTTTATCTCTTTTCGTGTGAACTCAAGGTGTTGTTCTTTCTCTCTTCGTCATTTAACTACTTTATATTGAAGTTTGATTATAGGAGAAGAATTCTATTTTCGTAGTCTTGACCTCTGACGAGTTCAGAAGTTAGATTATCGAAAAGCCTCAAATTTTGATTGATAATCCAAAGTTTGAGTTACTGTTCATCGGAACTGTTCACCAATTACTGTTCAGATTTCTTTCTGAATTTCTTATTCCTCAACCCACCACATCCACCTGCGTCAAAACTTTCGGAAACTCAAACTTTGGATTATCTGACAAAATTTGAGGCTTTTTGATAATCTAACTTCTGAACTCGTCAGAGGTCAAGACTACGAAAATAGAATTCTTCTCCTGTAATCAAACTTCAATATAAAGTAGTTCAAGGACGAAGAAAGAAAGAACAACACCTTAAGTTCACAAGGAAAGAGATAAAAACTCTGAAAATATTATTCATAATAGATACTCCTGACTAGCTCTTAGGCATTCATCCTTTTTTATAATACTAAAAGTTCTATATTCCCAATCAGACTAGGAAGTAGAATCCAAGTAAACTACTAAAGCTAAGTATTGTTTTCCTAATCAGACTAGGAAATAAAAAAAAATAGGAAGAAAACAATAAAAAAATAAAACAAGTTTCTAAATAAAATTCTATCTAATAAAAGAAGTAAAATTTTTGAACAAGCCTAATCTTGCTCGTCTACTCGTACTGTGTCACTTGACCTCTAGAGCTACCCCAATAAGCTCTCCTCCTTTCTTTGTGGGGCCTTCACCAGTTTGGCCAGCTTGGGCCAGGACTTTGGCATTTGTAGCTACCTTGGAGGAGCCTGATCTAGATCCTCCTGGGCCCAGGGGAGAGAAGTGGCCAACTCGGGATGGTAGAGTGAAGCATCGAATAGGGTTGGTTCTCTTTAGGTCATCAATCAGCCCAATATATAAGCTCACCATCTGAGGCCTCATTAGCTTCTCCACATACTTCTAGAAGGCAGGGATCACCTCGAGCTTCATTATTGAGAGGTTGCCATCCTCATCACAGAGACCCTCGAAGTCCTCCAATTTAGCCTCGAGCTCCTTGGTGTGCTCCTTATGCTGAATTTTGGATTCAATCAGCTTAGAAGCTACCAGCTCAGCATTCTCCTTTTCCAGGCAAGCTTTAGCACCTTGGAGATCAGAGATAAGAGAGGCAAACTCTTTGTCTGCTTTGGCCTTCTCAGCCTGGATCCTCAGGTACTCCCCAATGAAAATGTGGTCTACAAAAGAGAAGACAGAGAAGTCATTTTTCGAAAAACATAATAAGATGGGTGAACCTACTAGGATTCACTAGGTGGAATCAGTGAACTTACTAGCGGCTACGACTTGAAAATGGTAATTTAGGCACCAATGACCTCTGAGCTCGTTGGGCCTAAAGGGGGGTAATGATGGGTGAAACTGGTACAGCCTGAACAAGTCAACATAAACGAGCAAGACTCGGACAATAGACAACCAATTGGGCCAAAGGCCCCATACCTCTAATACCTGAAAGTCAGACCCACAGAGAAAATAGGGACACACGGGCAGTGACTAGTTACCACCGACCTCCCAAGTCACTGACCTAGAGATAATCTACCTCCTGAATAAGCTCAAGCAAAGGTCTTGCTAGACTCCGACCTCCTACTTGGCAAGCTCTGATCCGACTCATAAATCTTCCATATCACGACCAATAGTGCGAGACTCCTAATTACTTCCAGGAGCTGATGGGGATCAAGGAGCAAGCACATCTCTAATGGAATTTTCAAGGAAGTTATATATGGAAAAGTTCAAGGAAGAAAGAATTAATGGAAGAAAATACGCTCATAAAGACCTATTCTTCAAGTATGAAAACTCATGGTTGCCTTCTAAAGATGGTTCCTCATGTGATAACCTACTAGACTACATGTTCTATGCAATGAGGGTGAAATTCAAAGATTTGTATTTCAAATACAAGAATGTGGATTCAAGGATTAAGAAGGTAAGGATGGTATTGATGCAAATCAAAGAAGGAGAACATGTTGATGATCCCTATATTGAAGAAACTAAACTTGAAGAATGGAGGCTTAAGTACAAGGATTTGTACTGCAAATTGAGGCTTGAAAACAAGGATGAAAGAGGCTTGAAAACATGTCAAGAAGAACCCAACATCAAGTAGAAGAAACCAAGAATTGAAGCACCCAAAGAGGAGGAAGAACAAGCTTGAAACAAGGCTTGAATCAAGCTGAAATTTTAGCCGGATGAAAATGTCAATTGAGCAGCCTGTTTCAGCTGCTTGCTTAAGTCTTCTCCAACTTGCTTAAAGAAATGTAGACTAGCTTGCTTGTGAGGAAGCCACCGACCCAGCAATTTAAGCAATGAAGACCAATAAAAGCTGTCACAAGCCCAGCTTGCTTAGTAGCCAATTCCAACCTTCCAAACAGGTTGATTTCACTCCCTTCAAAATAGCCATGAGGTGATAATTAATCAACCGACTTGGCATGCATTGAAAAGCCCAATTTCAGCTTCAAGATTGGCAAAGAAACAAGAAGAATTACAAGTGAATTGAGGCTAGAAAAACAGGGTCAATATGGCACCGAATCAGCAGATGACAGTTTTGGCGAGCATTCTAGTAGCAATCTGGTTTTCCATCCGGTGCTGCAAGGATTTGAGTCGGTGCCGGACAGAGAGAAAAGCTACTCACCAAATGCAATGACAACCCGAATTCCACTTGTCTTCCTTCAATTATTTTCGGTATTTGACCTCTTGAAATATTTGTTTAGAGCTTTCTTTAGGGTTTCTACTTCTTCTACTATAAATAGAACCCCATATGTAATAGAAATTAGATCATTGACAAACAACTTACCTTTGGTTTTTATCCAAAAGACAAGATCAAAAGTTGGTCTATGAGAGTGTTCTTAGAACTTCCTCCTAGGGTTCTTAGTCAGTTCAATGTGGGTTTTCAATCACTTGGGTGAAGTATTGAATAGTCTCTACAAATCAAGAGGATGGTTGTTGTGGATTCCTCCACAATGGTCTTCGTAATCTCCCAAAACTAATCTTTGATGAGTCCTTTCACTTCACTTTGATTTGGTTGCTTGTTTGTGTGAAAAAACTAATCTTCAACCTACAAGGAATCACATTAGGAGCCAAGGATCACTCAACGCCACCTCACTAGAAGAGATGTTCGAGACTCTAAGCATCCACGGGGAGGCCGCAAGGTTGGTTTGAAGGTCAATCAGTGAGCTCGTAGCTCTCAACAGAGAAGTGAATGGCAAGATCTTTCATCCTAGGGAAACTCCATGATTCTAGGAACAATTGGCAAGATTCAGCATAATCTCACAGTTATTCTAAGTGCCTACTATTGCTTACTGGGGAGCCCCAATCTAAGAAGTAACAGACTTTCTCTTCTACCTTATAAAAGACACACAATCGGTTTATGGACTAAGTAATTCTCAAGTTACCCTGAACTCAATAGTTTTCTGAGAACGGTCTTTACCATTGATTATCCCTCAGAATACTAACTCAGGCATCAGAGTTCTTCCCTAAGCGCCAATCCACTCCAATGACCGTTTCCTTCATTTCTCGGCTTGCTGATCTTAGAGCTTCATCAGAATCTGTGGGGTGATCCGGCACTTTCGAGCCCCCTCAACAACAAAAAGGTCATTTTGCATCGAAGGCTTACTGGCAATTTACGTTGTCCTTCTAGCAGTTCCACCGTTCCATGGAATTTGCATAGTATAAATTTTAGTGGCAGTCTGAATATGCATCGCTAAAATTTTTATCTGTTTTTATGAGTCAAAAAATACTTAGAAAAACTTTACTTTACGGTGATTTTAGAACCGTTACTATTTTTTCTATCATTATTAATGTAATTGTTTTTCATCTTATTTCACGCAAAATATATTGTAGCTATTTTTCACCGCAATGTATATGAGATAGATTATTTTATTTTAATGAGTAAAAAATGGATATTATATTTGTGCAACGGTTTCATGACCGTTGCAATATTTTAGAAAACTAAAGTCTTAGAGTCGCAAAATATTTTAAAAAGTCTAGCGATCGTTACAACAATCACCGCAATATTAAAGTATGAGTTTTCTGTATTTTAATATACCAGAGAAAAGGTAGTGGCGGTCAGTAACCTCCGCAATATTTTAAAAGGAAATTATATTTGATCAAAATAATATATAAAATAAGTTTTTGGAAATTTTTGCTGTGGTTGTCAATTAGACTTATCAATGGGTTTGTCCTTGGAGCCCCAAGCCCAAGCCCACATTAAATAAGCCCCATCCTACTAAATTTTAAAGGTCCCCAATCCACATAACATGGGCCTCCATATATAAAATATATAATAATAAAATTAAAATTGTTATAAAATATTATTATTATAAAATTACAAATATTATTATTTAATATTTTTAAGTAGCAAATATAAAATATATACCATATAATGATTTTTTAAAAAAATTAAAAACTATCAATAATAAAATTACATTCATATCATACAAATAATAAATAAAAAAAAAACCTAAATATTCAACAAATGTCAAAGTCCATATTCCATCAAAGTAATACCAAAATTCAAATTCAAGTTTCTAACTTCAAATTCAACAAGACTTCAAATTTCCAAATTTAACTAATACAAAAATTAAATAAGAATTTAAGTTAAAGTAGTAAATTTCTAAATTCAAGTTTAACAAAACTTAATGGATTACAAATTCATCGATCAAGATTCTTCAAGACTTGTAGCATATTGATCTTTTGTTGAAAGTAATGAAATCTCCAAGCTGGAATTATCAATGCTATCCACAAAAAAAAGAAGAGAACAAATAAATTAATTCAATATGGATTTAGAAGAATAAAGATTAAAGATATAGAAATTATACCATAGAGAGTTAAGAGTAAATCCATGTAGCCAATTCTTTATGCAAACAAACATTTGGACATGCTCTTGAAGAAGAGAACTCTTATACTTAGTGAGAACATGCCCACCAATACTAAATGCATATTCTGATGCCACAGTAGTAATAGGAATGCTAGACACATCTCTTACCATGATAGAAAGGTTATGAGAACGAGCTACGTTGTTCTTCTAATAATTAAGAACATCCATAGATCGAAAAGTTTTATAAGTAAGCTTGGGCTCCAATAAATAAGGATCTAAATCAGATTTTATAGTAGTAGAGATTGGTTGAGGTCTCAAGATAAATTACATACACAAAAAGGAAAAAGAAAATCATATATAAATAAAAAATATTAGTAATAATTAGATAAAAGGAAATATAAAAAAGAACCAAACTTACTTCAAATAGTATTTCAACTACATCTTGATTATCACTTCTCCTTTGCACTGTTTTAGAAACATCAGGTGACAAATGGCTTGATGAAGATGCTTCACTTGTACACACATATTCTTGAAAAGGGTTTTTTAAATTACTCATCATTGTGTCTGTCTTTTCATCGCAAGAAAAGGGATCAATCTTCTCATAGCAAAAATTCACAAAGTCAAGCTTGAATCTTGGATCAAGAACAGTTCTAAATGCAAGTACTTAACTATAATCTCCCCAATACTTATCAAATTTTGAATTCATTTTCGAAGCCATTGATCTAACAGTTTCATTCTCACTATTCAAATATGAGGAAATCATAGCTTCAATTTTCCAAACTTGTAAAAGTACAAGTTGGAAGTGGAATAAGAAGTACCTGACATCATTTTTGTAATCTCATAGAAGTTTCAAAATATTACAAATTATCTTTCCCTTTCTCCATTTCTCTTCACTTGGACAATATTTATAACTTCTATCAACAATGTTAAGTGCTTCAAAAACTTTCTCATATTTAATAGCATTTGCAAGCATCAAGTATGTTGAATTCCACCTAGTTGCCACATCTAACCTCAACCCAACACTCGCATCAACCCCAACTTGTTGAACACATTCTTTAAACTTTTTCATTCTTCCATCTGATCCTTTTACATATTTCACACTCTCTCTAATTTTCAATAAAGCATCATCAGCCACTTTCAAACCTTCTTTGACAATGAGATTTAAAACATGTGCACAACAACGTACATGAAAAAATTCACCATTACATACCGAACCACAATGCAAATGAAGATTACTTTTCAGAATATTTTGCATACAATCATTAGCAGAAGCATTATACAAAGTCATAGAGAAAACTTTTTTCTCAATTCCCTAATCTTTCAAACTATTAAAGATAGTAGAAGCCAATTCTTCAGCAGTATGTGGAGGAGGCATAAAAGAAAAACTAAATATCTTGCTGCATAATTTCCAGTTATCCTCCTCAAAGTGAGCAGTCAAACAAATATAACCTTCAAAAGTAGAAGCCGTTCACAAATCAGAAGTTAAACAAATCCTATTTGGGATTTTAGCCATCAATTGTTTAAGGTTTTCCTTCCCTCTAATATGAATTTTACGAACATAAAAAACAATTGTATTTCAAGAAATAACTATAGCATCTGGATTTAATGATTTATCCCAAAGTCTAATAAAATCATATTCAACAAAAGAGAAAGGCAAATCATGCTTAATTATAGTTCGAGCAAGTATATCACGTGACAACTTAGGATCATATTTAAATGCCCTTACTTTTCCTTCAAGATCAAGAGACATTTGAAGCAGATTTGAAGACTTCAAATTAATATGTTTACAATTTTGGACATGACGTCGTAAATGAGAAGTCCCATAATTATATCCATTAGATGATGCACCAACCTTAAACTCTTCCCCTCAACTATTACAATCTCTCTCAATCCCATCCATTCCTTTGCTCACTCACTTCAAATAATTCCAAACATATGAAGTTTCTTTTCTTGCCTTTTTAGAATTACTACCCTCACCCTCAATCTCAGATACATTGACATTAGCATCATTAGGAGTCCTTCCGCTACTAACATCCACAAAAGTCTCAAACTCCATCTCATCATCCATTATCTAAATCACAAACATAAAATTTAAATCAGAACTTTAGAACAGAAACAATAAACAGTAAACAACAGAAGTAGCATAACCAGGTAAATAGTAAACAACAGTAAACTTTAGAACAGAAGTAAACGGTAAACAAGAGTAAATTTCTAAGTAGGTATTTTTCAATAGATTGATGATGTTATAGCATAACCAATATCTACTCTGATCGAAAAAATAAATTGTTTCCATACATGATTAATTTGCCTTTTATGGTTGTTGAACAACATAATCTTACAGAGTTATAGTAATGACTCTTATGGACTTTAAAATCAGAAATAATTGATAGAAGAATATATTTGTATTCGTATAGAGTTAGACCAAAGAAAGTCAGTGGACTTAGTATTCATATGTGATGGAGATCAAGGAGCATACATGGCATGGGATAATTCATGGAAGCTACCAAATGAGGCGATGAGAAGATTCAAGTTCAATTCTAAAGAAGATAGAGCTTCACGGGATGATTCAATGAATGGAATGAAGATTTACAAGATGAAGAAGTTCATTCATGCATATAAAGATCAATATTTCAAGTATAAGTAGGGAAATTTGAGGATGAAAGTAGCAAGGTTGGAATTAATGCTAGACCATGAAGAATAACTTGAAGTTCATGACAAGATTGAAGAAGTTATGCTTGAAGATGATGGGCAAATTGAAGAACCTTGTAATGTATTC
>JAOXNR010038709.1:0-20569 GCA_028571225.1 Parsonsia alboflavescens | reverse complement strand
CTTTTAGGGTTTAGTTTTATCCTTTTAGGATTTAGTTTATTTTTTTAGGGTTTAGTTTATCCTCTTAGAATTTAGTTTATCCGTTAGTTGACTAACTACTGCACTTGTTAGTGTGCACGGTCAAGTACACACTAACATTACTCTATACATATATATATATATATATATATATATATATAACGAAAGAAGAACAATGAACTAAAAGAAGTTTAATTCGTTGAATATTAATTAAATTAAATAAGTTTTAAAATGTTATTTAATATTAGTTTAATTATATTTTCATTATATTATAGAGAAAAAAAAAACTAAAAGTTAAACAACGTTTCTTTATAAATTTACTTTGCATGGTTTTTTCTTTAAATTAAATTTAATGATATGTTGAAGAGTATTTAATAATAATAATTTAAATACATTCTAAAATTATATGAAATAATATCATGAAAGTAATTAATGTTTTATTCATTCAACTAAAATCTTTAAAACTTTAAATTTGGATGGTATAGATAAATTAAATATATGAAATTTTAATTATTTTTTAAAAAGATACTGATTGGATGGGTATAACGAGGTCGGACTTAGATCGGGAGTCAAGCCAGTGAAACCAAAGCAAAGAACGTTCGCCGTGGAAAAGAACAAAGCCATATCTCAAGAAGTCCAACTCTTCTCGATATTGGAATCCTTAAAGGGGTCATGTACCCTGAATGGCTTGCCAATTTAGTGGTTGTGTCGAAAAAGGAAAGCACATGGATGATAGGTGTAGATTTCACTATGCTTAACAAGTAGTGTTAGAAGGATTCATACATTGACCAGATGGTTGATTCAATGGCTGGATACGAATGGCTTTGTTTCTTAGACGCTTATAAAGGATATTATCAGATTCCAATGGTGTTGGAGGACATGGAAAAGACCTCATTCATAATTGAGGTTAAGACCTATTGCTATATTAAAATGCCTTTTGGCTTGACAAATGCAGGGGCAAAGTTCCAGTAAGCTATGCATAAGGTCTTTAAGAAACAGCTTGGAAGAAACACTAAGGTCTATGTGGATGACATTGTAATCAAATCCAAGATGACTTCATTGAAGACATAAGGAAGACTTTCCAAATATTGAAAGCTGCTCACAAGAAACTCATTCCTGAAAAGTGCACTTTTGGAGTCTCGGAAGGAAAATTTTTTAGGTTTTATGATATAAAAAAGAGGCGTCAATGCAAAACTTGATAAGACAAAGGCACTCCTAGAGATGGAACCTCCCAGAAGCATCAAAGAAGTAAAGAGTTTAACAGGGAAGACCGCAGCATTGAGACGTTTCATTAGCAAGATGACTAATAAAGGAGAGAAGTTTTACGATGTCTTGAAGAAGCCCAAGGATTTCTAGTGGATGGAGGATTGTCAAACTGCATTCATAAAGTTGAAATGGTCGCTTGATCTCTCAGGGTATCAAATTGATTTCGAACCAAGGAAAGCCATCAAGGCTCAAGCTCTCTCAGACTTCGTGGAAGAATCTATGAGAGTTCTATTAGGACTCGCTGGGACTTGTGAAACTAATGTATGGACCATGTACATAGATGGTTCTACTGAAAAGGAAAATTCAAGTGCAGGAATTATATTGATCAGTCCTGAGGGAGTAAGAATCCCAATGATGTTGGGGCACTATTCTCGAGGCATTGCACCAAGCTCGGAATGGGCTCAAATTTGACTAGGTGACTCGTAACTGCCCAACGAGCAAGAATCACTACCATTCTATGAAGTAAGGCCTTTTTTGGCCATCTGGAGTTGTCTTGATGGAGTTTCGAGTGTTTTTATGTTTCTAAGGGTATTTTCTAATTTCATTATTTTAACATTTCGATTAGGTTTAGGTTTCGTTTAAGGTTCTAAATATTTCGTTTGTCTTAGTTTTCGACAGCTTTTTGATTATTGATAATTTTCGACTTTGGTCGTTTTCTTGAAAACCAGAGAGTTTCACAAATTTCCACCTCCTTTTCTATTTAGTCATTCTTATCGATATTTTTCTCGGGTCAGTTGGTATTAGAGCACTAGGTTGCCTTCGCCAATGGCTGAACAAAATCATGTTGGTTGTGGACGGCGTTGTGCTGGAAGGGGACATGGAGTCGTTCCTAGGGAAGACGAACAACCTCGTCAACGAGACCTGCGAGAAAATGAAAACGAAGAACAGAGAAGGTGGATCCAAGACTTGGAGCGGTAGCTGGCGTAGCCTAGGTTGGATGTTCAAACTAATGAGGGAGCGGAATCAAAAATTGAATCCGAAGATGGGGGGGAAGACGTTAATCCGTTTGGGGTTTTGAACTAGGGGCGTAATCTAGCAGAACGACCTGGTAGACAAACTTCTTTCCAGAAGCTCGGTATGAAAATCAAGATTTCCTCTTATTCGAGCATTCAGATCAAAAGAACATCGAAAAAAAAAGGGAACATGTCATGTTTTTGGAAAAAGTGTTGATTGCCGGAAATCACAAGGAATTTGCTAAAGTAGTGATGATTTTCTGGAACGGTCCAATTGCAAGAGAAATAAACGGTCGCTTGAAAGATCTACCATGACTGCCAGAGATGCCAGTATCAACCAGTGGTGCCAGTGGGCACATATGCATAACACTAATCATCAAGCAGACGATTGCTTGAGTTCATCGATGTTGTTGCCAGACTGCATCTGTGTCATTGACTTCAAGCAAACAGCACCGGCGGTCGAATGGGCAGTACACCATGCGCCTAGTTTTCTCGAGTGAGCAGTGTAGCAGTCAGAACCATGAGATCTGTTCAAAGCCAGCAGCAGTAGTAGATGCAGATTTGCAGAGATAAGCACCGGCAGATGCAGAAGGTCAAGGCAGATCAGACGAACCAACAGCTCCTACTGGCAGCGTCGCAATGGTGGCTGGTGTCTGGACAAATAGAAGACAGTAGTTGGGCAGCAGATCATCGGCGGTTGCTGGCTTTTAGGCAGTGTTGGCTGTCAGGTGCAGCTAAGGTTTCCTGAGGAAGAAGATAGCAGAGACAAATTGTAGAAGAGGTCTCGATTTTTCAGAAATTCTAGATTTGGTCCTTAAGTTTTCTTATTAGTCTAATTAGGAGTATTATTATTATTATTGTGAATTAGAGTTCTTTTGGGCCTTTAGAATTCGTAGAAACGCAACTGGTGAGGACGAGTCAGATTCAAGGGTAAAACTTTTCCAAGACGGAGAGAATTATGCAGGCTAGCCTGAGCTCGGAATGGACTTTTTTATTTCTAATTAGGTTTAGGGTAGATTTTAGATTATAAATATCTCGTTTTGTCTTAGTTACAAACAGGCTTTTAAAAATGTGATAATTTCTGACTTTTGTCGTTAAACTGAAAATTTCTGTGTTTTCACAATATCTAGTTCTTTTCCTGTTTAGCCGTTTATTAGTTCCTATTTATTGCGTCACCCTTACTCTGCGAAATATAACTTCCCAACCTCGAATAATGAATTCGAGTAGGAAGCACTTTTAGCAAGTCTAAGACTCATAAGAGCTTTAAAAGTGAAAAAATTGCATGCCAAAAATGACTCATAAGTTATAGCTAACCAGGTCGTCGGAGCCTACGAGGCTAGGGAAGAAAATATGATTAAATATCTCAAGAAACTAAGCGATATAACATAAAAAACTTGAATACTTCCTCATTGAATAAATACCTAGAGAGCAAAATGCAGAAGCTGATACATTGTCTAAGATCTACTGAGAGCCCATGAGCACCAAAGTCGAGCTATTGGTCAAACAGCTATATTCTTCGAGCATAAACCAAGAGGAAAACTTGGTCATAGAGGACCAAGCAGATTGGAGGTACCAAATTTACAAATTCCTCAAATATGGAAAGCCCTCTAGAGATGCCAAGAAACCTTGTCAAATTCAAAAATGGGCACCTCACTATGTTCCGATTGGAGGTGATGAAGTGTACAGGAGGTCTTACACATGGCCATTACTCATATGCTTGAGCAAGGGAGAAGGAGAATATGCCATTGAAGAGGTACACAGTGGAATAGGTGGATCACACATAGGAGCCAAAACCATTGCGATGAAGTTACTGAGGACTGGTTATTACTGGCCTTCGATGGTTTCAGATATTGAGAGGGTCATACAAAAATGCACGAGCTGCCAATTGTATGAAAACAAGTCACATGTACCCCTAACGAGGTATCAATCTATTAACACATCGATTCCATTTGATATTTGGGGCATCGACATACTAGGACCTTTTAATAAAAGAGTGGAGGGTGTTCAATTCTTGTCAGTAGCTGTAGAATACTTCACTACATGGGTTAAAGTGGAACCAATGACAATTATTCTTCACCAAAAGTGCAATCTTTTGCTTGGAGAAATATTGTGTACAAATTTGGAATTCCACGAGCTATCATCTCAGACAATGGAAGGCAATTTTGTTGGTGACCCCTTTAAGAACTTTTGTGAAAACTTGAACATAGAACAGAGATAGATCTCAGTAGCTCATCCTCAAGAGAATGGACTTGTCGAGGTCATGAACAGAACAATTTTGGAAGGTCTTAAGAAAAGGCTCATCGAGCTTGAGAAGGAAGGTCGAAAACCTTCTTGGCCGGAAGAAATTCCAAATATCTAATGGGTTTACAAAACTACACCTAGAAAAGCTATTGGAGAGACACCTTTCGGTTTGTGTTTTGGTGTAGAAGTAGTAATGCCAATGGAGGTCAAAATGTAATCCTTAAGATTAATTGCATACAATTCAGTCTTAAACGACTAGAAGAGATGGGCAGACATAGACCTCATTGAAGACGTCAGAAATAAAGCTATGGAAGTTGAAAAAAGGTACAAAAAACAGGTCACAAATTTTTTCAACAAAAAAGTGAAAGGAAAAAACATTACGGTTGGAGAAATGGTTCTCAAAAGGTCAGATGTTAGAAAGAAAGGACAATTAAAAAAATTACAAGAAAGCTGGGAAGGACCTTATATGGTCCAAGAAGTTAACAAGCTCGCTGATCACAAAGGAAGAAGACAACTTCTGAGGCCGCGGAACGTTTGTCATCTATAAAAATTCTATGCCAAAGACTTCCAAAGCTACACAAGCTCATTGATCAGCCTGGCAACCTATCCGAAAGATGTAAAGACTTGTTGATTAGCCTTAGCGACCTACTCAATTTCCAGTCTTGTAAGGTCATTTTGAATCCCAAAGATTCTGTTTAAATACTAGATTCACAAGCTCTCCGTAGTCTGGAAAGACATCATTTCTATTTCATTTATGGGTGTTCTGTCAAGGTTCCATTGCAATGGAATTCAAGGCAAACCGGAATTTATGGATATGAGAAAAGAGACCACAAATAGACCTCGAATGATACTTAATATATAAAGCCAATAGGAAAGCGGGCTCAAAAATTGAGCATTGTATCTGTTACAACCATTCAACTATCAAATAAAAAACAAGGAGACGAAGAAAGGCATCATGAAAGCCTTAAAAGAGATGTAGTCTATTACAACTCAATCTTTCTTCTTCTCAGGAACTCCTGGCAAGCTTGGGATGACCTTAGGAACAGTTCCCCAACTAGTAATTTTTGGAGCGACCTCATTTGTAGGAGCCTTTGGAGCAGTCACTTTGGGGACCTCCTGATTCTCCTTGGCAACCTCCAGAGTGTGAAAACCTACAGTATAATACCACTCTTTGAAATCATAAAGGATTTTTTCACTAGCGACATATTTAGAGGGGTTAGCAGCATAACTACCTGAAGCTTCAGAGGCTGCTAAGGGAGGAATGCCATGAATTTTTCCCCCCTCAAGAGCATTATCACTAGTTTGCAACAACTCTGAAAGAGTTTTAATAGTAGCGACTTCCTCTTGAGAACTTGGACCTTCATCTTCATTCTCCTATGGAAGAGGAATTACAAAGTCTAGGTGATATAATTTGTTATGGTAGTCCTTATCAGTTTTGACATCACCATTAAGTTCTCAGAGTCGATCGACAACGTCCACATATAGCCCCATCATCTGAGGTTGCAGGTAGTCTAGAAAACGAGGAATTCACTCAAGCTTAGCTAAGGAGAAACTGTCGTCTTCATCGTAGAGAGCATTATAATCCTCCAACTGAGCTTCTAAATCATGAATACTATCTTGTTGCTCATCACCCATTGAAACCAGTTCTTCACCTCTCTTCACGGCAATGTCAAGAGCAATTGATAGGTGCAAATTTTGGGCTTTGGCACCAGAGAGTATTTTATCGCTGTCCTGTAGAAGCGTGTTGGCAGCAACATAATTGGCCTTAGCTGGCGCAACAGTAGAAGAGAATTCTTGTATCTCCTTTTCCAAGCTATCTTTGTCGTCCTGAAGCTCGTTGATCATAGCAGAAAATTCATTAACCTTGTTTTCTTTCTCCATTTGCCTTCTCAACCTCTCACCCGAGCAAACATGGCTCTGAAAGAAAATCAAACAAACAAGTTAATATTAAGAAGAATTCACAAAAGGACTAATTCTAGATAAAAGAGGCTTACCGTTGTATGAAGGGAAGCAGTATATCTGTCTAGCTCAACATCGATGAGCTACTTACAAATCTCTTTATCAATGGATGGGAAACACTCCATTAGAAAGGATTGAGAGTGTGGCCATTGAAACAAAGAGTCGGAGGATACCATTGGAAGGTCGAGGACCCATCTGGTGGTCCCCTCAGTAGAATGGGAGGCTAGGAAAAGATTACTCAGCCTCTTGATAGTCTTGGCAACCTCCTCAGTGGCACAATGATCGTGCGTCGTAACACAAATAAATTAAACCTATTGACCAAATCTAATGCAATTAGGGCAAGTAGGGTCGAACCCATAGAGAATTGAATTTAAGTTTAATAAAAACCAATTAATAAGGAACAAAAGGGGGAATTTTTGAAAGAGTTTATAAAATAAAATCAAACAAAAAATTGAAAAGATAATTTAAAAAGAAGAATATAGATGAGAAAATTGTTAACAAGAAATAATCGATAGGTCAATTGTAATGGGGTCAATCATTGATCAAATAACATAATTAAGTAGTTGGTTTTTGAACTTGTCTTAGCGCTCAAATTCCTATCCTTTAAATGGATCTATTTCTCATCGCGAGAAATGAAATCCCTAATTTAATGAATTAAACCTACGTCATAGTGAAAAAAATAAATTTAATCAATTAAATTGCATAAGCATGAAGGTATCACCAACATCAAATTACATAAACAAAGTAGCTTTAATTCATGCAATTCTCTATTGAAAAATAAAATTGTTAGCGAAACCAAATTTTAAATATAGTTGCTACTTGATAGATTTAGCAATCTTAGTGATAATATTTAAATCCTAACAATATAATCATTCAAATTAATCTAGGTGAATAGGCTAAATTAAAAAACATAATAAATAAGATGAAAACAAGAATTGCACTAATACTTAATAATAAAGATCAAATCTTTATAAATTAAAGAAACCAAATCTCATAACAACATATTGAAATAACCTACTTCATGTTCATGCTGACAAAAGAGAACTATTCACAAGACATGATTAATAAAACCAAGGAATACATAAGAACAGAGAGATAAAGGAAGTAGTTTAGGAAAATAATCAAATTCTAATTAATAAAGGAAACTGACACCGCTGGTCAACGTCATGGTCAACACTGTTAGACGTCGGCTAGGTCTATTTGGCGTCGGATAGCTATTCCAATTCTTTTGCCTAATTCTAGAGATGATCTGGCCCTATGTCCTCTTGGCTATCTGAAGCTGAAGCCAAATAAGCTGCCGGTGCTACTACTTGAGCACCGGATGGCTTGCTAGCTCCCATTGCTCTGCTTCATTACCCCACGGTCTATTCCAGATATAATTCTAGAGCGTCTTTGGTAATTTCTCGAGCATTTTTCATCTAAATATTCCTACAAACAAAAATCAAGTATAAGGAAGTAAAATATATCTAAGACGACATAATTAAACTATGTTACTTAAGATAATGACATAAAATGAATATAAAACTAAGCATAATTATGTACAAATCATTCTCCCACATATAGACTCTTGCTCGTCCTCAAGCAAATTTGTCTTTAATCTCCAACGACAACAATAACAAAAAACGGCATAAACCTCATATTGTAATCCCCAAATCAAACACAAGACATTAAAACAAAATACTTAATCAATCACTATCCCTTCTTAACCAAGTCACAAATCCCATTGAGAACAAATAAGTGCATAAAGTATGTGATAACTTCACACAATTTAGGCAAGAAATACTCAATTCTTTATCCAACATAACCAAAAATATTTTAGTCTTTAAGTTTTGAAAATCATTTGAATCAAACCAAAGATAAGATCAATCAATCAAACTATCCCAATAACGAATAACATAAGAAGCCTTTATAGAAGAAATCACAACCTTAAGCTTGTCAGTCCACACACTCTCTACTAATGATAGAAATAGGTCTAATTGGGTCAAATAGGATTTTTGATTCGTAATGTTAGGCTTTTGGAATTGGCTACAAATGAAGGATAAGGATAAATAAATTTATAATATGCGAGAATAGAAAAGTTCAAAAATTAAAGCCAAAACTCATATCACAAATATTATCAAAATGAATCAACAATTTCCTTCTTTCATCAACTCCTTTTTATTGCTCTTCCTTTCTTTCTTTTTTACAATAGAGCATTCTTTTTTTTTTTTTTTTCCATCATACTCTATTTTCTTTCCTTTTTTTCTTTTTCATACAAACCAAAGCACTTCCCCTTTTTTTTTCTTTATTCATCACTTCTCTTACATCCTTAATTCTCCTTCACTTACTCACCTTTCATCAAACATTCAATTCCTGCAAAAATGATTCCAAAAGAACATGGTCACTATTCTCTTAAAAACATTTAAAACATAGGGTAGGAAAGTAAATAACGAGGCTTAAAATCAAAGAAATAGAATAGTCAGAAACTATTCTCATTTAGGCTCAAATAAGGACCGAGGGATATAATGTAAAGGGTAGGCTTAAAGAAAGGCACAAACGAGTCAAAGAAGGTCTTATGTCATCCTCGAATTAACCACTTTTATATGGATTTCACCTCAAGCATGTAAAAGGACAAGTTCTAGAGTGATAAGAATGAGGCAAAAAGTGAAATTCCAAACCAAGACAATTATTTCAATCAATCATTTTCTTTAGCATAAAAGGAATCATTAAGATTATTTTTGAAAAAATTGTTTTAAAGGTTATGCAAGATTCAAAATCAAGTTTTCAAGCTTCAACTTTGTAAAGTTGTGTGAATTTTAGTTCAAAAAGTTATTTGGGATTGTAGAAGGAAAAAGAAGTTCAAATAATTTCAAATACAAAAGGTTTCAACTTTCTCATGTCTAAATTCAAGGATTACTAATCATATCATTGGCCACAAAAACATGGAAAACAAACTATCCTCAACATTAAAAATATCATGAACGAGAATAAAAACATGCGAAATGAAAGAAAAATGTAAACAAAGGAAACTAAGAAAATGAAAATAAGACAAAATGCATTTAAAAGACAACACATATAACATAAAGAACAACACATGCCTCCAAACCTAGAGTTGGCATTGTCATCAATGACACTAAAGACACATAAGAAAAAGAAAAATAAAAAGAGGGAGGAGATATAGTCACCCTCTACTAGAGAGCTCATGAAAAAGCTCTTTGTAGGAATCTTGGAGGGCATCCTGAGATTCAAGCCAGTGATTGAGTTGAATCCCAAGTTGTGAAAATTGGGATTGCATGGCTTCTTGATTGGGCCTGACGCAACATGTCTCTTGTGGATTGGTAAGGGCCTAGAAGCGGATGGTCCTGCAGAAGATGAAGGGACGTCTTGTGGATGTCATCCATGTTCCAGGGCTTCAATTTCCTCTTCCCCCTGGAGTTGCTCCTTTCGAGGGCGTAAGAATGAAAAGCTCTCATGATGCAATATACCCTCATTACCATAAGAAACTTAAGATTTTTCATGGTGGTTGTGTTGATAATGGCACACCTGTAAAATCCTCAAAAGGTAGATGGCAAGCTTGAAAATTAGTATTTAATAACAATGGATAGGCAAAAGCCTTATTAACTCCAGGGTAACTACGAGCAATCTCACCCACATTGCGAATTAAGATGGCAGGTAATAAAATTCTAGAAATATTTCCTAATCCATTTTTCATGGGATAAAGAATGTAAACATCCAAGAAAAGCAATTCATTTAGTGAGGAAGCTTTTGAAAAAACATTCTAATTAAGCAAGTGAGAATGCGACCTGTGCCATCTAATTGTTTAACAAGAAGTGCAGTGTATTATCATTCCTTACCTACTGCATAATAAACTAGCCCTAAATCATGTCTTGCTATGTTAAAATTAAACTCCTCATCCGCTGGTACTTGCTCATTATTATGGGATGGATAGTGAAAAAGATCGGGGAGATGGAAAATTCGAGCAAGAAATTCTTTATCAAGATGAATATGAATCCTCCTACCATAAGTGTCAATGGTGTCCAATTCATTAGCTGATTTATTAGAAATAATAGCATAAAATTCTTCCACTAAATTAGGATAGTAAATGTTAGGAGGATTAATGATAGAATCCCAACCAAGAACATGAAAGCTAGATGTTATTCCAAGTTGTGCTTCTAGTGGTTCAACAATTTTATGTTCAAAAATCTATGAATGAATAGCTCTTTCTTCTTGCCATGTTTGATTTTCCAAAGAAGTAAAACGTGATATCATATAGGAGAGGTGGTGGTTGTGGAGATGCTTCTCTTCTAGATGTTCTAGACCATTTTTTCCCTCCTAGGTATTTTCACAAACACTTGGTGTGCACTCAAAATTTTTCAAGAAATATGTGAATCCAACAACAGATTTGAGCTCCCTATAATACAAGAAAACAAGACAATGCAATAACAAGTAATCAACCCACAACAAGCACCAATCAATCTATGCTCCTTCGCCCCTAACAACCTCAACAAAATGCAATGCAATGACTAAATAACAAAAGCCCATAAAACTAAATATAAAAGAGGGTTAAAGAACAAATTTACCAAACTTCCTTAGCAATTGGTTGAATCAACAAGCACTCCCAATATGAAATTTGGATGTGAGGTTTCGATGGGTGTGAGAATGGTGAAGAGAGAGAGAATGAAAGTGAAGATTGATGAACAGGAATGAAGTTAATGGTAGAAAAGAAAGATTTTAATGGTAAGTATGCTAGATTTTGGAAGAGGAATTGAAAGATTTGGAAGGTAGGGATTCGGTCTTGTGAGAGAGGGAGAGAGAAATTTCAAATTTGAGAATTAAAGAATGAAAGGAAAGAAGGGAAAAGAGAGTAAACAAAATCGGGTTTAGCTCTGTTCGACGTCGGCTAGTGTGTGTCTAGCCTTGGGTGGGCTGAAAATCAGTTTTTTAAAAATTCCAGAAGTAATCTAGTGGTGCATCCAGCTCGTTGTCCGGCACCTGATGGTGCGTGGGGTGCCTGCCTTTGCGCCGGATGTCACTGCCCGATGCGATCCTATGCACAGCTTTAGCTTTCTTCCGTTTTCGTGCCGTTTTGATTATTTCCTAAAAATATAAAAATGAATAAATAACTATTAAATGAAAAGAAAATAAGAAATGAAACTAAGAAATCTTATTCTTGAGTTGCCTCCCAAAAGCGCCTTTGGTTAATGTCGTTTGGCTCGACATTATGCCTCTGTTTAAGGTTCGTCATATGATATCATCTCAAGATCCATTATAATCATTATATGAGGTTCAAAACCTTCATAGAATGGTTCGAGACGATGTCCATTGACCTTCAGCACTTTACCCTTTCCAAGACTACGAACCTCAACTACACCATGTGGCAGAACGTTAGTGACAACAAACGGACAAATCCACCTTGACATCAATTTTCTAGGAAATAACTTAAGTATAGACATAAAAAGTAATACCTTTTGACCAACAAAGAACTCTTTATGAAACAAGAATTTATCATGATAGATTTTTGTTTTCTATTTGAAAATTGAAGCATTAACATAAGCATCATTCCTTATCTCTTCAAGTTCTTGAATTTACAATTTTCTATGATGACAAGCATTAGAGACATCAAAGTTGCATTGCTTAATAGCCTAATATTGTTTATGTTCAATTTCCACAGGAAGATGACAAGCTTTAAAATAAACTAACCTATAAGGAGACATGCCAATATTTGTTTTGAATGCAGTCCTATAAGCAACCCATAGAGCATCACCTAAACATGAACTCCAATCTTTTCTATTAGGATTGACAACTTTTTCAAGAATGGACTTAATTTCACTATTAGAAACTTCAGCTTGGCCATTAGTTTGTGCATGATATGCAGTAGAAACTCTATGTTGAACATGATAACGTTCAAACAAAGCTTCAACAGCCCTACTAAAAAAATGAGTTCCTCTATCGCATATGATAGCCTTAGGGATGCCAAATTTGCTAGAAATATTATCTCTTATGAAATCAACCACAAATTTTGCATCATTATCCTTGTAGCTTTAGCTTCTACCCATTTAGACACATAGTCAATTGCAAGCAAAAAGTAAAGATTACCAAAAGAAGATGGAAAAGGTCCCATGAAATCACTTCTCTACAAATCAAATATTTCACAAGCAAGAACATTAGATAGGGGTATCTCATCTCTCCTAAATATGGTACCAACTCTTTGATATTCATTACATGCTTTAACATACAAATATGCATCTTTGTTCAAATTAGGCCAATAGAATCCACATTCCAAAACTTTATGGGCATTCCTTTTGGGACCGAAATGACCTCCTACTTCATATGTGTGACAAAATGCTAAAATAGATGCAATTTCATTATTAGGTACACAATGATGAAATGACATTGTCAAAATAGATTTTAAACAAGTAGGGATCATCCCATAAGTAGTATTTAGCATCACTGTTAATCTTATCTTTTTGAGCTCTTGAAAGTTCATATGATAATTCCCTAGTCATAATATAGTTAACAATATCAGCATAGAAGAAAACCATGAAATTTATATAAATACTCTTCAAGAAAGAGTTAAGAGATTGGAAATACTTCCCCATTGTCTCAACTCCTTTCTTATCTCTGATCTCAATGTCAAATTCTTGAAGTAATAATATCCAACGTAGGAGCCTAGGCTTAGATTGCTTCTTCTTGAGGAGGTACCTAAGAGCTACATGATCAGGAAAAAATTATCACTTTAGTACCCAACAAATAAGAGCGAAACTTTTCTAATACAAAAACAATAGCAAATAGCTCTTTCTCGGTAGTGGTGTAGTTGCATTGAGCAGCATCCAATATCCTTGATCCGTAGTAAATCACGTATGGCACCTTGTCCTTCTTTTGACCTAAAACACCTCCAACTGCCTTATCACTAGCACTACACACTATCTCAAAAGGTGAATCCCAGTTAGAAGGTTGGATAAGAGGTGCGGAAATTAAAATTTCCTTTTGAAACATTAAAAGCTTTCTTGCAAGCATCATTAAAATCAAAAGGAAAATCTTTTTGGAGAAGTAGACACAAAGGTTGAGCAAGCTTAGAAAAGTATTTTAAACCTTCTATAAAAACCAGCATGACCAAGAAAACCTCTTACCTCTTTTAAATTAGAAAGAAATGGAAGAGATTTGATTACATCTACCTTTGCTTTGTCAACTTCAAGTCCTTTTGTTGAAACCACATGTCCTAAAATAATGCCTGGTTCCATCATCAAGTGACACTTTTCAAAATTCAACAAAAGGTTAGATTGAACACATTTTTTAAGAATAAGATCTAATTTCTCCAAACATGCATCAAAAGTATCTCCATAAATGGTAAAATCATCCATGAAAAATTCAATGATATTAGTGACATAATCAAAGAAAATAGACATCATGCATCTTTGAAAAGTAGTAGGTGCATTGCACAATCCAAAAGGCATTCATCTATATGCAAAAGTTCTTAATGGACCTGTAAATGTGGTTTTAGCTTGATCCTCAGGGGTAATTGCAATATGAAAGTATCCCCAAAAACCATCTAAAAGACAGTAATGAGATTTCTCTACTAGACGTTCTAACATTTGATCGATGAAAGGAAGGGGAAAGTGATCTTTCCTAGTAGATGCATTCAATTTCCTTTAATCAATACAAACACGCCATCCATTTTATACCATAGTTGGTACCTTATCCCCTTCATCATTCCCAATAACGATTATTCCAGATTTCTTAGGAACTACATGCACAGGACTTACCCATTGAGAATCAGTTATAGGATAGATGATACCTACATCAAGATGTTTTATTACTTCTTTCTTACCAACCTCTGACATAAGTGGATTCAACCTTCTCTGTGCATCCCTGCAAGGTTTAGTGTCATCTTCCAACAAAATATGATGCATAAATATAGAGAGACTAATTCCCTTAAAATCAGCCAATGTTCAACCAATTGCAATTACATTATTCCTAAGAACATTGACTAATTTCCCTTCTTGATTATTAGTCAAATTACTAGCAATTATGGTAGGCAATGAGTTCCTTTTACCTGAATAAGCATATTTAAGATGAGAAGGCAAAGGCTTCAATTCAAGTAAAGGGGGACATTCAATAGAAGGTTTCAACTTGTCTTTAGAGATAGGCAATTCAAGCTTAAGATCAGAAATAGCACATGCAAACAAGTCATTCATAGTGTCAATTATGTCTTGTTCCACATTCAAAGATAATGCATCCATGTTTTCTTTATCAATGCTATAAGTAAGAATGACATGCATTAATTCATAATCAGATAGCTCATGCATCTCATCAACCAAAGGATTTACAATATCTAGCATAGACACAAAGCATTCATCATATTGGTATTTCATGGCATCGAGGATATTGAAAAAGATTTTTCCCCCATCAAATTCCATAGATAAAGTTTCATCATGAACATCTATCTTAGTTTTTTGCAATTTTCAAGAATGGTCTTCTTAAAAGAAACAGAGAATGAGTAGAAGAAAAATTATTACCCTCATCTGTTTTTTGATTATGAGAATCTGTAGGAAAAACTAAGTTATTAACTTTTACTAAAACATCTTCAATAACTCATTTAGGATATGCCCATGATCTATCAACAAGTTGAATGACTACTTTAATATCCTTTAAAGGTCCAAGATTAAGAGAAGAGTAGATAGATAAAAGAATGACATTTATTGATGCTCCTAGATCTAGCGTGCATACAAACATTACTGATTGTGCATGGAACAGTAAACATACCTGGATTTTTCTGCTTTTGTTGGAATTTCTTTTTAAGAACTATTGAAACATTCTCGCCCACTTTTACCTTTTCATCCTCTCTTAGTCTTTTCTTGTTTGTGCACAGTTCCTTCAAGAACTTCGCATACCTTGGAATTTGCTTGATTGCATCTAAGAGTGGGATGTCGACTTCCACCTTGCGGAATGTCTCAAGAATATCCATTTCCATCGCCTCTTTCTTTTTTCTTGCAAGACATGAAGGAAAATTGGGACATACCTTAAAGGGTTGAGTTTTTCCCTTTTTCTCTTCTTCCTTTGGAGAAGAATCTTGAGATGGTCTCTCTACAACAATTAGCTCTTCTTCTTCAATTGCATTTTGCTTTAATTTAGGATCTTGCAATTCCTTACCATTCCTTAAAGTCATGGCACTATATTTCTCAAGAGGATTGATGGGTTGTGAAGTTAGGCTCCAAGATCCTTGGGATTTGAGTTGGTTTACTTCGAAGGCAAGTTGTCCCATTTAGCTTTCAGTTCTTTAAATGCTAGTTTGAGTGTTTTTTTGGAAGGCTATGGTGTTTGCGATTAAGGTTTTCATCATCTCTTCCAAAGTAGAATTGGATGGGGCAGATTGTGAAGGATTAAGATCATTTAGACTACCTTGGTGGTTTACTTGGAAAAAACTGGGAGGATTTCTCTGAGGCTGGTTTTGGATTTGAGATGAATTTCCTCTTTGATTCCATCAAAAGTTTGGATGATCTCTCCAGCCTTCATTGTACCTGTTTGAATAGGGATTGTACCTCCTTTGAAAGCCGAAGAAGTTTCTTGTAGCATTAACACTAGCATCTACTACATTATAAGGACAAAGATCAGTAACATGTTCATAACTACAGTAAATATTGCAAGAATTGATAGGTTCTTGTGTGCTAGTGTTCATAGTTAAATATTTTCAAACATATTAGTGATCTTATCTAGTTTTGCTTCTATAGAATTGACTTCTCCATCCTTCCTTGGAATATAATCCCTTATTCCTATTGTTCGAACCGAAGATGTAAGCTTGTTGAACAACTGTTGAGCATCCATTATACGTTTTTCCAAGAGTGTTCTTTGGGTACTTGCATCGATTATCACCCTGTCCATATCATTTAGTCCTTCATAAAAATGTTGCATTAGATCTACTTCTGATTTCTGACTGTCAGGAAAAATAGTTAACAACTTTTTAAACCTGAACCAATATTCATGAAGCTTTTCATCAAGACCTTGTCTCATACCTATAATATCTTTCTTAATAGATAAAACTTTAGAGGTTGGAAAATATTTTTCAAGAAAAGTTCACTTCATGACACAACTTTCTAAACATTCTTCCAGGACTCAGCAACTTTTTTCCCTTATTCAAGAAGTAAGAATCAAGATCGAAAACATCCACAAGCAACTGACCTATCTTGTTCAATACACTACCGAATGGTCTCCCAAAATGGCAAAAATGCAGTCTGAAAAAGAGTTTCTTAAACAACAGCTCACCAGTCTCGAAGCTCAGTATAATTCTCTGTCCAGTCAATCAGATCCTTTCATTAGGCAATTCCCTACCTTCTTCTCCCAAATTTCGCCTAAAAATCTCCCTATTCCACCATCCTTACCCTACTCTCCTGCCTTATCCTTATGGGACAAACAACCGACACAGCCTTCCTTTACTATTCCCCAGTCCACACAACCCTCTACCAGTACTTCTCATCCACCACCAAAACATTAGGGTTTAGGATGGAGGAGGCTGCACCGGTATCAAAGAGTGTAGAGACAGGAATTAGGCTGTGATTGTAGTCAGGAAGTATGGTAATCTTCCTATTCAACCATAGATCTAGGAAGCAATTCATATAACCAGTCTCTAACATAATCTCGCAAACAAAATGGAAAAGCTCATAACTTTATTACTTCTTCTATGGTTTCACCTTGTTTGAATGTAGCACAAATAACATGAAAATCTTTGAGAGGATCATCTCTAGGCACTCCTAGAAAAATAAGTAATAATTGAAGTATACCAATGTGCAATTTAAATTTCTCATCAGTATCAGGAAAATCTATAGCCAAAGGATGATCAGTAAATGAAGGTGCAATTAATTCCTTAATAGAGCGCATATCATTGTTACCTACATTAGCACCGTTACATCTATTAATGCCATTATTACCTGCAGGAATAATATTCTCTGGGGAAACTATTATTCCTCTACCATTACATCCATTAAATCCATTCCCATCGTTGTTTTCCGCCATTGAAAAAGATGAACTTGAAGTGCTTGAGATTTTTGAAATTGGATCTTCATAGACTATGATATCAACTTGGTATTCCTATCTGCTTTGTAAGCTCATCAACTAGGGAGATTTCCTGAAAATCTGTGGACAAGAAAAAAAAAAAAAAGAATAGTAGGAAAGAATTAAACTTTAATAAAAATTCTCAGGCAACGGTGCCAACATTTGATTGTGCGTCGTAAGATAAACAAATTAAATATATCTATCAAAACTAATGTAGTTAGCATAAGTAGAGTCAGATGCACGGGGAATTGAATTTAATTTAATAAAAAAACCAATTAATAAGTAACAAAAGGGGGGAATTTTTTAAAGAGTTTATAAAATAAAATCAAACAAAGAATTTAAAAGTTAATTTATAAAGGAGAATATAGATGAGAAAGTTGTTAATGAGAAACAATCCGAAGGTCAATTGCTATTGGACCAATCATTGATCAAATAATATAATTAAGTAGTTGGTTTTAGAATTTGTCTTAGCTCAGATTCCTATCCTTTAAATAGATCTACTTCTCGTAACGAGAAATAAAATCACTAATTTAATCAATTAAACCTACGTCATAGCGAATAATAAATTAATCACATAAATTGCATAAGCATGAATTCATCACCAACATCAAATTATATAAATAAAGTAGTTTTAATTCATGCAATTTGATTCATACAATTCTCTATTGTAAAATAAAGTTGTTAGCCAAACAAAATTTAGAAAACAGTTGCTACTTGGTGGATTTATCTATCTTAGCGATAGTATTTAAACCCTACCAATATAATCATGCAAATTAATCTAGATGATCAGGCTAAATTAATAAACACAACTAATAAGATGAAAACAAGAATTGCACAAATACTTAATAATAGAGATCAAATCTTTATAAGATAAACAAACCAAATCTCATAACCCCATATCAAAATAATCTACTTCATGTTCTTGTTAAGAAAAGAGAGCTACTCACAAGACATGATTAATAAAACCAAGGAATACATCAGAAAAAAGAGAGAAATCTGCCTTTTGTCTTCAGGAATCCTAGAAAAATCAATCTAGAGTTGTGTGTCTAAGACTACGAAAAGAATCTATTTATAGGAGTAGAGACTCCTCACAAATAAGTTATTACCTAATAAAAATCTAATAATAAAAAAGACACCTAATACAAAAGGAACTAGTTTAGGAAAATAATCAAATTCTAATTAATAAATTAAATTGTTGCCATGGTCAATGCTGTCCAGCACTGGATGGCTTTTCCAATTTTTTTGCCTGATTCTAGAGACAATCCGGGCGTTGCATCCAATGCCAAATGTGTGGCCAGTGCTGCTACTTGGGAGCTAGGTGGTTCTCTAGGGCACCGTTGCTCCGCTTCATAGGACCACGGTTTGTTTCGGACAAGATTCTCAAGCCAACTTGGTAATTTCTACAGTATTTTTCAACCAAATATTCCTAAAGAAAAAAAAAAACAAGCATAGGAAATTAAAATAAATCTAAAATGACATAATTCAGTTAAGTTACGTAAGATAATGACATAAAATGGATATAAAACTTATCATAATTTTGTACAAATCACACAACCATAGAAGTCTACCTCTTGCTCAGAGGTCTCCAAACCCTTACCTATTTCTAGAAGAAATTGTAGGGAGGTCCTTCCCCCGTTGGATTTATTTAGGGGAAGAAAAGGTCACTTGGAAGCTTGAAAAGCAGCCACTTCCGCACTTCTTTTCAAGGCATTCCATATTCGGTTTGCCATGTAAGGTTTTTAGTTCTGGTTTGGGGAATAGGAATTTTGAAGGATGAATCTCCAAAAGCAAGAGCAATAGTGAAAGCATCCGCAGCAGCAACTGCCCCATCAGAAGGAGCTCGGAGGGACAGCGACCTGTTCTGTTGCCCTTGATTAGACCTAGGAGGAGAATTAAGCAGCTAGGTGGACATCATTGTTGTCGAAACAAAAGGAAACAAAAAGATAGTAGCATTCATAAGCAAGCTAGGGAACAAAATAAAATTCATTGAAAACCAGGACTATGGAAATTTCCTACCCATAGGAAGAATGCCCATAGACTTCCTATGGGTAGGAAGGTCACGATCTGTGCTACTCCTGATGTGAATTCTTGAATTATGGCTGGAATTTCAACATCCATCTATCCATACCCAAAGTCACTCATAATTTGAAATTTTGCCCAAGACTTCAACTAAAGATTCAAGCTAATGACTAATGACCATGATTGTCTTCCAATATGATCTATTAGTTTGGATTTCTTCAACCCAAATCAATTAAACTAGCCAAGTATTGATAAGCCCTTAAGTTTTACTAAGAACCCTAGAAAAGCCCTAGTAACCTTTCGATCAAGGAACCAATTGAATCCATAAGGATTTCTTTCAATTGCTCAAAAGTGTTTGTCAAGTTAATTGTCCTAATGCAATACAAATGATGGACTATTTATAGGCTCAGCCCCAAACATAATTAGAGACTTAATTATGCCTCTTAAGCTAGCTTAGAACATAAAGATAGCAACTAACAATAAGTGAAAAAGTCAAACTAAAGTCAAGATAACTAAAGTTGTAAAACAGAGGATTAAAAATGCAAAACTTCTGGCAGTTTTCACCAACCGTCCAGCTCTTGCAGCCATACTTCCAAAGCTTCAAATGGCTTGATTTCTTCATTAAACACTCCTCCTTGATGTCTTCTATCATCCACAAGTTGAGCTCTTTCCTTGGTTTAGCCTCCATTGACGGTTATGCTTCAAACAATGTTCTAAAGTCTAGCAAAGCCTCAACACATTTGCTGAAAGTTTCAGCCTTGTTCATTCAATTTCCAAACTCGCAATGTCTTCTAATCCCCTACATAGGTCTTCGTACTTGAATACATTACAAGGTTCTTCAACTTTCCAATCATCTTCAAGCATAACTTCTTCAATCTTGTCAACAACTTCAAGTTGTTCTTCATGATCTGGCTTCAATGCCAAACTTGCTACTTTCATCCTCAAACTTCCATGCTTATACTTGATATATTGATCTTTGTACAAGAACTCTCAATCATTATTAATATCATTTTCAATCTCCAACAAGTCTTTCTTCATTCTTGATCTTCCAACCTTGTATTTGAAATACAATCTCTTGTACATAAACT
>JAOXNR010038698.1:0-20570 GCA_028571225.1 Parsonsia alboflavescens | reverse complement strand
AATGGTCCTGTTCTACACATACAAAATGTGCTAACACATAGTCCGGGAGCACTACCCAATGACTAAAGGTAAGCCACTCTACTTAAAGGAGACTGATGTGTTATGACCTTTGTTTAATGGAAAGCCCAATTCCATTAATCGCCCAAGAACTAATTCCTTATGATTTAAACTTCCGGTAATCCGTACCTTACTATGCTGAACGTCCCAACATAGAGATCACCTATTTAAATCAATTTGGGCCTTATTGCATGTTATGCTAATATGTAAAAAATTACTTATTTAGATTATAGTACTTTACACTTTTTCTCAGAAAATGATAGCCTTTTTGGGCATAAATCCCAACAACACATGCCCATGCCCTCCATCAACAAAATCAAACATATGTGTGAAATGAATTTGAAAGTAGCCCTCACATATGCTGGAATTCAAACTATCATCAAGATGGATAGCATTGTACTCATTCAAAAATAATGAATTTTTCATATTCTTCCAAAATCCTAACATATCTCTATTCTTGGCACAAAACTTAAACCGTAACATGATGTAGTTCCACCAATCATGCCAAAAGGAGACTAAGCACAAAGCAAACTCATTGATTTCATCCTCATAAAGTCCAATTTCATTAAAAATCAACTTCTCATCATAAATAATCTTTTCACATGATATAACAAGAATGCTGCAACAATCATAGGCTTCTTTTTCTAAGACATGCTTTTTAAACAAGACATTCAAGAAAGATTCTAGGACTATCATATCTCACAAATTCAACTTCATGATTCACAAGATTCAGCAACTCAAATGCTTCATACTTGGAACAATCAAGAACATATAAGATACCAATTCTAAGCATATTACAATGAACATCATAAGCCTTGAATCTAAGCCCATATGGAATCCAAGCATTCATGTTGTTATATAAGTCATGTAACTTCAAAATTTCATCTAAAGTCAACCTCTTAACATGACATGCTTCATCATCAATCTCCAACAAGCAATTATCATCAATAAGCTTGAATTTTCTCCTCATAGGAATCAAAATGAAGTACACCTCAAACAAGATAACCAAGAACTAAGAATCAACAATGTGTATGCACACTAGGCCACAAAGATACAAGTTATCATCAATAAGAATAGCATCAAAAATCCACAAAACATGATCATCTAGAACAAACTTTGAAATTTCATTCATGTATATCCCAAAGTAATGCTTAAACAAGTCAAGCGAGTATCCCAATTCATAAGAATCTGACTCCAAGTTATCCCATGACTATCAATTATGAAGAATTCACACACAGAATCCTTAGGCATGGATATAGCATTTTCACCAAATAAAGAATAAACATGCTTATAAACTCCACAATGGATGACTTGTCTTGAAACATCAAACACATAGTCACAAGCATATTCTTTCACAAATGATTCCTTCACAAGCTCAAAATCCATAAAACCTGTCACTAAACTCAAAGAAGTATAAGACATGCTTTCTTTAGATAAGAAATCATCATGCTCAAGAATTTTAACAACACAACCTTTTTTATGAACATCATAAACATTTCCACAATCATTCTTAGTCTTAGAAATCATGTTTTCATGGTTAAATTTCAACTTTCTATCACCAAGAGTAGAGATAAGAGTGTACCACTTTAACATAACACTCATGATCTTGTTGCCTTGTCATTCTTCCACTTGTTTAGGCCTTGAAAAACCTGAAATTTTGGCACAAGAACACTAGAAAAAGAGTGGCCAATGTTAGAAATGAGCATAGAAATTTCCTTGTTCATCTTGAAGACCAATTCTCTCTCAATTTCTCTTTCTTTATCATAAGAATTTTCATTTTCTTCACTCAAATCTTTTTCAATCACAATCTCAAATCTTTTCAATCTCATGGTCTCCTTTTCTATTCTCTTGTTCTTTTTCTCTCTCATCTTTCACTATGGGAACCTCTTCTTTCACTCCATGGGACTCTCCTCCATCATTTTCTCCCATCACTTTACATGAGAACTCTTGAACTTGCTCATTTCCAACAATTTCTTAAACACCCATTTCACCTTTAACTTTATTGGTAGTTGAGGTGTCTTCATTTTCTGACTCCAAGCTCTCCCATGTTTGGTAATAAGAAGTTTTATATCCGTCATCATTGCACTTAGCTGATGAAGAAGTGACATGACTTGAGCTTTCATAAAATCTTCCATTTGATGACTTCCTTTTCTCCAAGTTTCTTTCAACTTGGATGGCCATTTAATCAAGATCAACAAAAAGGTGTGGTTCTACTCTTTTTTTAATCTCCTTTCTTAACCCTTTGAGAAATATAGCCATTGAAGTTTCTCTATAATTTTTAATGTTAGTTCTCTTTATGGCTAACTCCATTAGTTTCAACCAGTCCCAAACACTCTTGGAACCTTGAGTAGTAGATATGAACCTATCCCTCCTTTGCCACTCATCAATATCATAGCCATAATAGTCATCATCATCATGCTTCATATGCTCATGTCTCCCTCATGCTTATCATCTATGTCACTCCTCTATGTGATGTATACTCCATAGAAGCATTAGGTAGAGATTCTCCTCCTCTTCTCCCTTTTCACACATGATCTCTAAGAGGATTTGATTAGTGTTCATCTACCCTTCTTTCAAAGTTCTCAACCCTTGTATTCATTTGTCTCAAGTTCATGGTTATCTCGCCCATTTTCTCCATAAGAGTATGATGTGATTTCTTGAAGGCTGTTAGGGTTCATATATTCAAAGAAATCAACCAAAGAAAAGAAGAAGGACTCATCAAAGGTTCAAGGGAGATTAGATTGACCTTTATAGGAAATCTACAACAATCAACCTCTTGATTTGGTAGACACTTCAATACATCACCCCAAAGGGATTGAATACCCTAAATGAGGTGGCTCAAGAACCCTAAGAGGAGCTCTCAAGAAGACTCATGAAAGATCATGTTTGATCTTTAAAAACAAATCACTCGAAGGTTTACATGTTTGTGGGTTTGTCTTTTGATAGTCAAAGGAAGAGAGTATTTATAGTTCTAAAACCCTAAAATAACCTAACAAATCTTGGGTAGGGTAATTAGACATGATTCTGATTAAAACATATAAAAAATAACAAGAGGAAAGCATTAAAAGTCAAAGAAAACAGCAAAATGGTTGGTTGGCCCGGTGCATGTCCGACGCCGAATGATGCACCGGATAGTGCCTTGGATGGCCACTGGAACGACACCCAAATTGTGCAGCAGCTGATCCGGCGCAAGATGGACTTGGTCAGGGGCCGGATTCCCAATAATTCCAGCTATGCTTCTTTTTCTTTCTCCTTTTGTTCCATGGTTTGTCTTGCCTTCAATTTTCACTCTTTGTAGACTAGAACTAGGGTCTTCTATGCACATTTCCAAGCCTTCAAACTCTTCAAATGAGTCCTCCAATTTGACTCTAATCCAAGGCTCTTCAAATTGGCATCGTCTACAAATTGGCCTTCATCTACAAGTTTAACTTCATGAAACATGGCATCGTCTTCATGTTGTTTTTCCTTGATTTGCATCAATGTCATCTTTGTCTTCTTAATCTTCAAAGTATCATTCTTATACTTGAAGTTCAAGTCTTTATATGCATGAACTAACTTCATCTTGTAATTCTTCAATTCATTCTTTGATATCCTTCTTGAATCTAAATATTTAAGCTTGAAATTGAAGAGCAGAACTCCATATTTCATGCCAAGTGACTTGAATCTTCCAATATCTCCACTTGATGAATTCCATGAGGTCTTCAAAGTTAAGGCTGCTCCTTGATCCCCATCATAGTTGCCATACAAGTGTCCATATCATTCCTTACAATATGTGATGCTTGAGATGATGAAGATGCTCCTCTAGTCATTATTTACCTACAAAGAAAAACTGGGGAATATTTCACCTCACTTGTCACTCGAGTATCGCTCTTTCCATTGGCTCTTTCTCACTCTATTGAACTCACCCCCCTTAAGCCTCTAGCTCTTTTTCAAGTTTTTAACCAACTCAATTGGGCAATGCAAACACTATAAGCAAAGATGCCAAGTAATCCACACAACTCAATTCAATTAGTCAACAAATGAGCAACAATCAAGAACCAAAGAGATAGATTCTAAAGATTAGGTCAATGTAAGATGAAAACAATTCATTAAATTCTTAGAGTTCAAAGAAAATTTCAAAGGAGCATTTTATCAAACACCTAGAGGGCAATGAAAATGTGATCCAATTTGTCAATGAATTCAACAAACCCAATTCCCTTGATTTGAAATTTGTTAGATACTAGGAAATTCAATCACAATAGAACTTCAATTCAACTTCAAGCCAATCAATTTCTATAGGATTCAACAAGAAATCTCACAATAGCATTCAACTTTGGCACTTTCTTTGTTCTCTTTTGTGCAGTATTTTTTTCTTGTGCACTTCTCTCTCTCTCTTTCTCTCTCTTTTCTTTTGATATTTCAAGAACAAGAACTCTTCTTTTTCTGAGTTTTCTTTTGTAGAGATGGTGGATAGAAGTAGAAACACAAAACACAGAGAACTAGCCCTTGTTTTTGGCCTTAGGCTTAATTCCCACAATCACAAAGGATCACAAGAAGATACTAGGATAAATATAGAGGAAACAAATCACAAAGACACATATATAAGATCATAGGTTTCAAGAAATCAAAAATGACCTTAAACACTTAAACAAAGAAAGCAAATAAAGATAGGTAAACCTCAAGATGAAGAACCTAGGCTCTGATACCAAAACATGATGTGATTTCTTCGAAAATGGGTTTCATCAAAAACACACACACCAGCGTGAAAGATTTCATATAAGACTCACCTAGAGGTTCAAGTTAGAACAATGGCCTACGTTCTTTTTCAATCATCAACCATTGTCATGATATTGGTAGACAAATGAACACCTTAACCAAAGTGATGAGAAGCCCTAGAGTAGTTGTTCAAGATCCCTAAGATATTCTGTGAAGAACACTCATGAAAAGAACTAGCTTGATCCCAAAGGATTCTTTAATTTGATAAAATCATGTTTGTGGAATTCTATCTAAAGTGAAAGATGAAGAGAGTATCTATATTTCTAAACCCTGAACCGAACAATTCGATCTAGGGGTGTATGTACTTAACTACCTTTAATAGAAACTTCAAATTACAAGAGAAATGGAAGAAAAGGATGAAAATTCGAACAAAGTTGCGTCTTGGCATGGGATTATCCTGCGTCGACTTTGAGATCGGATGTAGTGTCGGATCAGTAATGGAATTAAGCTACTAGATGTTGTGTTTTGTCCAACGCCGGCTTTAGCACCAAATGGTGCACCAGATCAACACTATTCCTCTTCCATTTTGGCTCCATTTTGCTTGTTTTCTTGGCTTTCTTCGGTTCTTTCTTCTTACATTGTCATGGCTTCATTTTGGGTGTTCTATGGTGTTCTTTTCAAGCCACTTCAACTCTTCATTATCCTTAATCTTGAAGTGTAAATCTTTGTACTTATATCTCCATGCATTTGTAAGAACACTTTCAAAGGAAGCTTCAAGTTCTTCCATTCTTTGAGCCATTTGATCCAAGACTTTCTTCATTCTTGAAGATTCATACTTGTATTTGAAATACAAGTTCTTGTACAAGGCTTCATTACTTAGCATCAAAGTTACTTCATTGTTGAAGAACAAGTCCATGAAAGCATGTTTTCTTCCATAAGCTTCAAGTTCAACTCCATGAACTTCATCTTCAATGCACCCTTCCTTTGATGGCTTCCATGATGGCTCCACCAATGCTAAGATAGCTCCTTGATAACTATCATATCCCAACCCCGGAAGCATCACACTCATTCTCAAAATCGAGTAGGTACGAGATTGGGCCCTAGCCAGTTTAGATTTAAGCTTTTGAAAAGCATTTTCTTGCTCACTTTCCCACCTAAATTTCACCTTTATCTTGATAACTTCCGTAACGGGGGCTGCAAATGTGCTAAGATTTGGTACAAAAATTCTATAGAATGAAGCAAGCCCATGAAAATTCCTTACCTCACTTACATTTTTAGGTGTAGGCCAATCTTCGTTTACCTTTACCTTTTCTTCATAAACATGAATACCACAACAAGAGACAATGTAACCAAAAAATGCAATGTTAGGGAAACAACATGAACAATTCTTTAAATTAGCATGAAGTTGTTCACATCTAAGGAAATCAAAGAAAATTTTCAAGTGGTTAATGCTCATCAATGCTCCTACCATAAACCAATATATCATCAAAGTAAACTACCACAAATCTTGCTGTACACTCTCCAAAAACATGATTCATTAATCTCATGAAAGTGTTAGATGCATTTGTGAGACCAAAAGGCATGACAAGCCACTCATATCAGCCATGTTTAGATTTAAATGTTGTTTTCCATTCATCCCATTTATTCTTGTGAATTTGGGGATAACCACTTTTCAAATCAATCTTGGAAAAGCACAAGCTACCACTTAAGTCATCAAGCATATCATCTAATGCAAGTGATGGAACTGATCTCCAGGTCACCCCGAATAGTGACGGCTCCTATAATCACAACCGAAGAAATTAGATCACAAGAGTGGGCTGTCGTCGTGAGGATAACTCCAATGCCTAATTCAGATTACAATGAGATAAAATTGAATGAATCAACTTTTTTTATTCATTGTGTGATTCGATAGTGTATATCAAATGATAAATTAGCAATTAGGTGAAGTTACCTTGTTGGAGTCAATCTCAATTACATAAAAGTAGGCTTTTAGAATAATTGTGCGATAGTGTCCAACTAATTACTCCTAGAATCAAGAAATTTTCTTAATATTAGGTGCCTTTTCATGCACTCTTGCCAATTGCTCCTAGAACCAAGGAATTTTCTTAATATTAGGTGCCTTGTCATGCACGTCTCTGGAGAGAGAGCTACCAACTCGTTAACGACCTATGAACCATCTTCGTGGCCTCCTGATGAGCATTGTAGTACTCGATGAACTTTTTTTGAGGTCGCGATGAGTGGTTTTAAGGCTCATAATGAGTGTTAAGAACTGTAGGTGTTTAATCGTGGCATGAAAGGACTATGAGATGGGTCGGAGCTCTCTAGGTGGAAGGTTGTGGTCCAGAGAGACCTCCCTTAAGCTCTTAGTAGGTCGGTGACTTGGGAGGTCGACAATTTAGAAAGTCGCTAATTCTCTCTTAGTAATGTTGGATCCGATCTTCTACATTCGGATGGATATTTAGAGGTTATTTCTGTTATACCCATTTCACCCATCATTACCTCTTTTATGTCTAGCGAGCTGTAATTTTCTGGGGCCTAAATTTAGGGTTTTTGAGCTACCGAGCTCCAAAAAGTCGAGTCATTTTTGTAACTGCTAGTTTTATGTCTTTTCAATTTTAGATGTTACTCCCTTTCCCAAATAATGTTCCTTTTCAGTAGCTAAAAGGTTTCCTAATTCTACATAAATAGAAACACTCAGAGGAATTTGGGATTTAGCAAAACTCTTCCTTTTGCAAATAAATTATCTTCCTGGAATCAAGTTCTCCAAGCAGTAATCTTTCAAGTCATGCACTACTTGGTGCTCGATGAAAATCAATTCTTTCTTCCTCTTTTCCAGAGTCCCAATTTTAATCAGCGAGTCCTCTCTTCTGCTTCTCCTTTGTTTTTATTTCAATTTCTTTTTCCTTTCTAGAAGAGAAATCATGTTTCCTAGTAGATCTCCCAGTCCTGCTTCCTTTGCTGGTTCTACATAGAGCATTCCCTCTGAAACTTAGCCTAGAGTTACTAGGACTATCCCCACTTATAATCCTGATAACAAAGTTTATTATATTCCTTCTCTGACTATGACTGCACCTTGGACTAGTGGAACGAATATGATCCTTTTGACCTAGAGGTCTTTTCACTCAACCCAACTCTAATGTTTCAAAAGTTAGTGAACATGTTAGGAAAAGAGGTCTAAATAAGGATGATCTTGAGTATGCTTTGGAGCATGAGTGCCCCAATGACAACAAAGATGGTTATATAATTCTCCATGAGACTAACTTGAAAGGTGGCATCATCCTTCCATATATCCACCCCTTATTTCTTGACATCGCCAATTTTTGGCAATTTCCTATTGCCCAATTAACTCCCAGCACTGTTAGAGTCGTGGTCGATTTCGTCATGACCTGTTACTTGTCTAAGGTTCCAGTGTATTTAGAACTTTTTAGATGTATATTCAAAGTAGGAATCTCTACCGCACCTTCCAATACTAGTCAAGGTTATCGCCAATTCAATATGTGTCATAAGGACAAGCTTGTTGGTCCTTTCCAATCTTCTAGTGGTCCTTGGAAGGACTCTTATTTCCATGCTAGACTTCCCATTAATCTGATTCGTGATGAACCTTACCAAGAGTGGAACCTCATTAGGAATTTTAATAACGAGCTCCCCAAGTTGGAAAGAGAGCTCAAGATGGCTGGTGTCTTTCTCCTTAATTTGGTCATCTAAAAGTAGGTTCTAAAGCTCCCACCTAGGACACTTCCTTTCTTACTCCTGCTGGGCTCAACAGGCCCAGGAGTCGCGACTTTCCCCGAATTCGAGAGTATAGCAGCATTCCAAATTCTGGTAGGATTGTATGCTTCTAATTTTGAGCAAATTTTGTACTCATTCTATGGTTGAGTGCTGGCACTAACTTGTCTCTCCTTATTTTAATAGTTCCGTGGACTATTTAGGCTGCTGTTTGCCTTGAGGTACCCCGCCAGGAGGGCCAGACTTAAGAACAAGAAAACCGAGCTTTGAGTCTTCGCGCTTTGTCATGTGGTGATTCTATTCCTGCTCCCAAATGTTAATCCTCAACTGATACACCTCCAAAAGTCATCTTTCCTTCCGCCAGGACTAAGAAGAATACAATGGTTGTTAGGATAAGAACTGCTATGAACAAGTGCAGAAAAGAGGACGCCCTGCAAGGTCCCAGCTTTCCTCGACCAACAAAGATTATATCTTTGTCTGAATGACCTTCTCCATCCTCTAGCAAGAAAGAGAAGGTATCTGCTATTGTTGTTTCTGATAAAGGTAATTCCCCAGCAACCTCTAGGAAAGAGGTAGATTTTGGCGGCTGTGCTGCTGAAGAGATCGTTGAGACCTTCAAAGATTAGGTAATAATGTTTTGGCTTCCCAATCTGAGGAGGAAGTCAAGGGGTGGGTTTTCGACCTAACATTGGAGCCTACTAACTCACTCTTTCCGTGGCCACATGTTCAATCATTCTTGATGGTGTGTGTGGCCCTTGTTGACTAGGAGTCGACTACTCATAGATGATGAGCTTGATAAGTCCCCTGCTTCCCTTCAGTCTGTTATAAGTAACTTTATTCTTCCTTAGGAGACTTTGTGATTTTAGCGAGGTTGTTTGTGAAGTATATACTTATTTCATTTTCTATTGATCCTTCCCTACAGGGTGATGTGATCTTGAGTTCAAGTTTCCTATTATCTTCGCCCAACTCTTGATCCATCAAAAATTGACTCAAATCAACAAGAGTCATGAAGTTGTTCAAGCTTAGAAATTAGATTAACCTCTTGTTAATGCTAACAATCAACCAACCTAACTGATTTGGTAGAAAATTTCAATCATTAAGCCAAGTAATTGAAAAGCCCTTTTGAAGTATCTCAAGAACCCTAGAAAAGTTCCTGAAGGAACCCACTCAAATATCAAGTTTGATCTAAGAAAGAAAGGTCACTCATAAATGTGCTTGTAGAATACTTTGTTGTCTTTCAAATATAAATTGAAGACTATTTATAGTCTTGATGATAAGATGCCCTAATAATAGTTAAAGGACATTAGAGCCCATAATAAATAAGTTAAATGACTAAAAGGAACTAAGAAATGTCAAGAAAAAGCTTGAAAAGATCCCATTCGGTGAACAGGGGGAGGGCTGATCCGGCGCTGGCTCAAGAAGAGGCGGTACCGGACAAGAGTGCCGGATTGCCATTGGAATTTTTAGTGGTTATTTGGCTCACTCGTCCGACGCCAGATGGTACTGTAGTGCCATGCTCTATCTGCCATCCATTGCAATATCGAGTCTTCTCCATGCCAAACTTGTTTCCACCTCACCAAGTATATTTCTAAGCCTCCCAACACTTCCCAACATCATTTTCAAAGCCTTGAACCATCCATAAGCTGAAATCCCTTTTTGGTAACTCTTCATCAAGTTGAATCTCCTTGAAGATGGCTTCAAAAACAAGCAAATCTTCTTGACGCAATAAACAGGAACTAATAAACGGCAAAACAGGAAAAATGCTGGATATTGTGAAAACACACAAGTTTTCAGTTTAACAACCAAAAGTCAACGGCAAAAGTCTGAAAAATCACATTGTAGAAGCCTGTTTGTAACTAAGACAAAACGAGATATTTATAACCTAAAATCTATCCTAAACCTAATTGGAAATTAAAAAAGTCGGTGTGGAAAATAATTAGATATTGTGAAAACACACAAGTTTTCAGTTTAACGACCAAAAGTGAACGACAAAAGTTGAAAAAATCACATTCTAAAAGCCTGTTTGTAACTAAGACAAAATTGAGATATTTATAACCTAAAATCTAACCTAAACCTAATTGGAAATTAAAAAAAAAACCCTAAAACAATAAAAAAGAATAAAACCATAAAAAGTCCAAAAGTCAAAATTGCGCCCATTCCTAGCTCGGGCCAACCTGCATCATTCTCCCCGGCTTGGAAAAGATTTACCCTCGAATCTTGACTCCTCTTCAATAGCTATGTTTCTACTAGTTTTAAAAACCCTAAAGAACTCTAATTAATAATAATAATAATAATAAATAGCTAATTGGATTAATAAAACACTTAAGGACCAAATCTAGAATTTCTTAAAAATCAAGGCCCTATTTTGGAAATCTGAAACAATTTGATTCATCTTCTTCCTTAGGAAAAACCCTAGCCGCCAGCAACCGCCACTAAATCTCACAATTTCCAGTCGATCTGACTAAAAACCCGCCACCGACGACTAGATCTGTGATGGAATAGACCTCATATGCACTTGCCCGGGGTCTCCTAATCTGTGTGACCTTCTGCTTCTGCCGAACAGCACCGCCCCATCCTAGGTGCTGCCACAGATGGCTGTTGGTTCAAACAATCCTAATCTCTGGTGAAGTGAGATTGTCCGTAGCTAGATTTGCAACTCTAGCAAAGCTCCATCTATTGTCCGATCTGCCTACAGGTGAGCCCCTGGCTGGGCAGAATGCCTGGTACTGCTAGCAAATAGCTCCTGAGCCTAAACGAGCAGAACTCGCTTGCTGGTGATATGGTCTACTTCTGTAAACAAACCTGGAGGTTCTTGGTCGTTCCGACTACTATTCTGCTTCTCCGTGGCTTCGGCAGATATGTGACAAACTATGGCTAACCTGCCACGGCAGCCATGGCAACATCTCGTTCTTCTCCTTATTTTTATTTTTAATTTTTTTTCAATTTTTTTTTCCGATGATCTTTCGATCTGCCTGTTCACCTAATCGGAAATCTTAATTTTCATGCTGAGATTCCTGAAAGAAGATGGTTGTTGGGTCTGTTGTTCCGGTTGGTTATGCCGCCCCCGGTTCAATGCCACAAACGGATTGACATCTTCCTTCTCATCTTCGGATTCAATCTCTGATTCCGCTCCCTCCTTAGTCTGAACTTCCAACCTAACCTGTGCTAGTTGCTGCTCCAAGTCTTGGATCCGCCTTCTCTGTGCATCGTTTTCGTTTTTCTCGCAGGTCTCATTGACAAGGTTGTTCATGTTCCTCAGGAACGACTCCATGTCCCTTTCCAGCATGATGCCGTCCACGACCAACACGATTTTGTTCATCCATTGGTGAAGGCAACCTAGTGCTCTGATACCAAATGATGTAATAAATAGGAACGAATAAACGACTAAAAAAGAATTGGATATTGTGAAAAAACACAAGTTTTTAGTTTAACGACCAAAAGTCGTCGACAAAAGTTGAAAAAATCACATAGTAAAAGCCTGTTTGTAACTAAGACAAAACGAGATATTTATAACCTAAAATCTACCCTAAACCTAATTGGAAATTAAAACAAACCCTAAAACAATAAAAAAGCCCTACAACCATAAAATGTCCAAAAGTCAAAGTTGAGCCCATTCCGAACTCGATCCAACCTGCATCACTTCTCTTCCATCCTTGTAATGGAAATACAAGTCTTTGTAATCAATCTTCAAGTCACCATTTGGATCATTCTTAGCCAAGGCTTGAATTGAAAGCTTCAATAGGCTCCCAAACCTCAAATGAAGGTCTTTATAAGCAAATCTTCTCCTATGAATCTGCCCTTCATTGAACTCCCCAATGAATGTCTTCTTGGATGATACGATTGATCCTTGATCTCCAGCATTCCCATTCACACCAAGTGGATTTGTCCTCAAATCATCTAGTCCTACATTGAGAAGGGAATTATCACTAACTTTTATTAAATCATCTAGACAAAACTTACCAAACAACTCCAAGTTATCCTACATGGAAGTTATCACTTGACAATGTCTTACCATCCCCTTCTTTAAAGGTGATGGCCTCTCTTTGATAGATATCTATTCCTTCTCACCTTGAATAAGCTCATTAGAAGAAACTTCATAGAGAAAGAATACAAACTCCTTAAAGCAACAAAGAAACCAAAGACCATCATTCAAACCATATGACGATAACCCCATAAACCATGATATATAGGTACTCTAAACCTAGGATTCAAAGACATTAAGCTAATGAAACAATCCCTTAAAATAGTATATACATGCCCTCCGGCAAAAACATCAAACACATGTATAAAATGAAGAAGAAAATCATCTACATAAGCTAGAACTCATTAAATCAATAGGATGGGCATCACTATGCACTCCTAAAAATGAGGGATATTTCACAAATCTCAGCAAATTTCTATTGGTGGCACAAACATAGTCCATATCATCATATAATTCGACCAAATAAAGATAAAAGTCATTGTATTCGTGCCATCATCATTAAAGAACAATTTCTCATCATAAAACACCTCTTCACGAGATCTCAACAAGCATTCTCCAACAATCATAGGTGTCTTTTTCTTATGTAGTCCTAAGACATGCTTTCTAAACAAGATATCAAAGAATCTAGGGCTATCATATCTCACAAAAGCAACTTCATGATTTTCAAGATTCAACAACTCTAGGAATTTATCGTGCTTGGAACAATTAAGCACACCTAAAGACCCTCTTCTAAGCATGTCATCATAGGTCTCATAAGCTTTGAAGAAATAAAATCCATACTCACATGTTCCCATAATCAAGAAATATCTCATCTTCTCTTGATGTAAAAGCCACAACATGGTATGATTTTTCACTGAAATTCTCCAACAACCATTCAATTTCTAATCTTAGGAATCACAATGAAGTACATCTCCAATAAGATAAGCAAGAATTGAGAATCAACAATGAGTTCGCACATTAGACCACAAAGATAAGAATTGCTATCAAGGATTGCAACATCAAAGATCCACAATACTTGATCATCTAAAACGAACTTTGTGAGTCTATTCAAGTATGTTCCAAAGATTCTCTCATTCAAGCACTTCAAGTGATTCAATTCATGAGATTGTAACTCTAAGCTATTTCCATGAAAATCAATGGTTAAAAAGTAATACATAGAATTCATAGGCATAATCAAATCATCTCTTCCTAGCAAGGAAACAACATGCTCCAAGAATTCAATACATTTAACTTGTGTTCCAACATTAAGCACAATATCACAAGTATGAACTTTGTCAAAAGATTCACTAACAAGACCAATATCTAGCATCTCACTCACAAAGCTCTTAGAGATGTACAATTTATTTACACTAGTCAAGAAATCTTTAGCCTTCAAAGATTCAACAAGAACACCTTGTTCACATAAATCATAAGCATCCCCAGTGTCATACTTTAACGAAGATGACATTCTTTCATGCTCAAAATGCATCAATTTGTCACCAAGTGTGGATATAAGAGTATACCAACTTAGCATAGCATTCATCTCCATGTTGTCCTTGCCTTCCTTCATCTTGCTTGTTAACTCAAAAATCTGAAATTTTGGAACAAAACACTAGACAAAGAGTGATCAATGTCTAAAATGGATAAAAAAATTCTCCTTGTTCATCTTGAAACTCAAAGCACTCTCATTCTCTTCTTCTTTCTCACAAGAATTTTCTTTTTGTTCACTCAAATCTTGCCCCTCAAAGACACTCATCTCTTTTTTCTTCATGACACTCTCATTTTTCAACTCATTTTCTTGAGTCTCAAGTTTTTTTATCTCAAGTCCTTTTCTTCTCTCTCATTATCCTTTTCTCTCTCAATTGGGATATCTCCTTTCTTTTCATAGGTCTCTTTCATCCTTTCTTTCCTTTTCTCTTCATCATGTTTCACTCGTACACTTTGAGCTTCCCATTCAACAAGTGTCACATGTTCATTTTCTTCCTTAACTTTACTTGGGTTTCCTTGCTCTTGCCCTGTATCCACAACTTCTTGAGGACCCATTTCACCTTGACAAACTTCCACCTCTTCTTTTGTCAAAGCACCTTGCAGTTGAGTTGGTGAAGAAGTCTCATAGCTTGAACTCCCATTAGATTGTTTATAAGATAATTTCTTTCTCTTCAAACTTCTTTCAAATCGCTTGGCATTGTATACCATCTACTCAAGACATGAATATTGGTAATTTTCAATTCTTTCACCAACCTCCCTATTGAAGTCATTGAAGAATCTAATCATTTTAGTCTCTTCACTCTCGTTTACATTGATTCTCTTCATTGATCTTTCCACCTCCTCTTGATACTTCTTTACACTCTTGGAGCCTTGAGTAAGAGTTCTTAATTCTTCATCTTCATAAAGGTGACTTGCCACAAATCTCTCCCCCATTCTAATTCTTAAGTCTTTCCATATAGAAATGGCTGCCTCTCATTTATCAATGGCTATCCTTTTTGTTCTCATTTGCAATTGATTCCAATAGGTTAAAGCATAGTCCTTAAGACTCTCTACAATCAATTCCTTCTTCTCTTCTTCCAAGTAGTCATGAATGTTAAGCACATGTTCTACTTATCACTCCCAAGTAAAAAAAGATTTAGGATCATTCGAACCATACAAAGGTGGAATGGTCATATGATAGTTCCCAAAACTTCCTTCATAGCTCCCTTTTCCTCCATATCTTCTTGCCCTATCTTCTTTATCAAAGCAGTCTTCATCATCATCATACTTCACATGTTCATATTTCCCTCCTGGTTGCCTTCTTTGATCATTTCTCTTGACAACTCCTCTATATGGCTCATTTTCTTTAGAAGAACTAGGTTGTTTTTCACCTCCCTTTCCTCCTTTTTGCACATGGCTTCTAGGAAGTTTAGATTGGTGTTCATCTATCCTTCTTTCAAGTCCTCAGCCCTTGTATTCACTGTTCTAATATTCATGATTATCTCATACATTTTTTCCACAATAGTAGCCATACAAGTGTCTATGTCACTACCACCAACATATGATGAAGAAGATGCTCCTCTTGTCATGTCAATTAAGGCTTTTACTCTCTCAGATGATCTCACGCCTTTCACCTTATACCCCCTTTAAACTCTTCTTGAGGATCTTAATTTACTCAAATTGGGCAATGCAAGTACTCAAGCATAAGAATATCAAGTATCCACACAACTCAATCAAGTAGTCAATTATGATCGAGTAGCCTTTTTTTGTTTTATATATTTCTAAATGATGTTGCATTGATTCTTCACCATCTTGAAACTTTGCATGAGTCGAATGGGCTTGTATGAATAAGGCTTGATTAATCATACTTAGATAAGAAGGAACAAAATCTTTCCAAGTCATAGTGAACTTGTGAAATTTCAAAACAAAGGACATCTCGGTGGAGCAGCATGATAAAATTAGATAGCTCAATAGGACTAGCTGATTAGCTCGGTAGAACTAGGAAACGAATTTCTTTAAGTGACAAGCATTCCAAGGCCTTAGAAGTTGCCTACTTTTGAGATCAACGAGCTTGTAGCTTCCACCTTTATGGGCTTCTTGAACTATATAAGGCCCCTCCCAATTTCTTTTAACCTTGTTAACTGTCCTTGTTTCCAACATCTGACCTTTTAAATACCATATCTAAAACTGCAAAATGCTTCTCTTTGACCTTTTTGTTGAACAAGTTTGTAACTTGTTTCTTGTGTCTTCTATTAGCTTCCATGGCTATGTTTCTAGTTTCTTCAAGAAGGTCTAAGTCTGCCCTTCTCTCCCCCTAGTTTGAGACTGAATTGTATTTAGTTAATCTCAAAGATTGCATTCCAACCTCCACTGCTAGTACTACTTCTATACTAAAACACAGACTAAAGGGTGTTTCTCCTGTAGCCTTTCCCAATGTAGTCCTGTAAGTCTATAGTACACAAAGAATTTCCTCTGGCCAGGAAGGTTTTTGACCTTCCTTCTCAAGCTCGGTGGTCATCGTATACAATAAAACATATGCAACATAGCAGCTTGTGAGCATCACATAATTATCTCCATACACAACAACTTGAAGCCATGGCCATAAAGGGCCGCTATTTACAATTATATATATTTTCCACGTTTGAAGATCATGGTTTATATTTCTCTCTCTCTCTCTCTCTATATATATATATATATATATTCTACTTCTCATTTCTATATTTTTATCAATTGTAACATATAATATTGATGGAGATTGGAAACGATCTCCGAGTCATCCAGAACTGTGATGGCCCCTGTAATCACAACATGAAAGAAAAATCATATCATCGGAATGGGCTGTCGCCTTGAAGATAAATCTGATGCCTAAGTCAGTATTCGATGAAAGTCAAATTTAATGAGATCCGCCTATGTCGTTTGTGTATGATCTGTTATTGTATATGAAAAAAATGAGTTACCGTTTAGGTGAGGTTCCCTTATTGGAGTTGATCTCTATCACGTGAAAATAGGCAGTTAGGATAATTGTGAGATAATATCTCACCAATTTCTCCTAGAATTGTTTAGTTTCCATAATAGAAGACATCCTTCCATGCACTTACTTGGTGTATGAGCGACGAGCTCGCTACTGACTTATAAACCATATTCCCAACCTTACAATGAGCTTCGAAGGTCCCGATGAGCTTTTTGGAGGTCGCGATGAGTGATTTAAGTCTCATAATATGTATCAAGTGTTATAGATATTTAATCATTGCATGGAAGATTTATAAGATGGATTGGAGCTCACTAGCTCGAAGGTCGAGGTCTAGCGAGGCCTTCATCAAGCTTTAAAATGTTTGATGGAATGGGAGTTCAATAGCTCAAGAGTTCACTAAGAAACTTTTAAAGGTGTTGGATTGGATCTCTTTTATTTGGGTCAGAGCTTGAGTTCATTTCGGTCTAGTTATTGGGGACGTACCCATTTTTCCCATCGTTATCCCTCTTTAGATCCTATGAGCTCCTAGGTTGGGGCTCCTAAATTTCCACAACCGAGCTCCAACCTCTGAAGAGTCGCACCGTTTTTGTAACTGCTAGTTTTGAGGTGTCGTGTCTTATCAATTTTGGCAATTGCCTCAATTTGTGGGTACTATATATTTTCCAGAAACTTAAGAGACTCCTTCTTCCATATAAATTAATGAACTTTGAAGGATTTAAGATTTACCAAAACTCTTCTTTGCAAAATTAAACTTTCTCTCTGTGATAAAAACTTTCGATCTTCTGGATTTATGCAATAAGAATAGTTTTCAAGCCAAAGCGGAGAATTTGATAATGGAGGCCACTTTTGATGAAGCAGCAGTTGGAGGACTACAATGCTATTTGCGAGGAAAAGCACTTGCCTTCATGAGCTCGAAGCTCAATTGGAGGACTACATTGCTATTTGCGAGGAGGATGGTAGTTTCTCCTTGTCCAAGTTCGAAGAAATTCCTACTTTCCAGACTTATGTGGAGTCCTTCTTGCAAACTGAATAGTTTAGGTTGTACGTGTGATGTGATTGACCCGCTCCTCTGGCTCAACGACGACATTAAGCCTAATAAGGCTACTCACGATGGGTTTTATCACCCCGATGCAGTAGTTCCTCTACCCTGGGAGTGAGAGAAGAAGAGTTCGAGACCTCAAGAGGGAGTAGGTCCTACACCCCAAAAGCAGTTGACCCTTGAGCTTCCAGGATAGGGTCACTAAGCAGCGAGCCGAGGTTGGTGTGGTAGATGAGAGGGTTGTCAGTGATGGTCCTCCTCTAGTGATTTCTGATCCTTCAGCTAAGCCTGTCCTCATTTATAGAGGTGTACTCGACTTCTCCTTTTCTTATGTAACCCATTGACATGCTTGAGGCTCTGGAGCTATCCGGAGCCATACGCCACTCCTTGGGTGGGGTTCCAGTTCTAATAGATTAGGTCTTTCTAGAGCTCCTGTTATGCTTTCCTTTTATCTACTTTCAGTTGGATTTTGGAACCACATACAATGCTTATTTTGAGCCTTTTCCTTTTCATATACTAACTACTTCAAGAGGTTCGTTTGTAGCCTCATTTTTCATATATATATGCTTGTGTTGATTTCATTCTTTGATTCTACGTAGTCTTAATGCTTTTGATGCATAGGAAATACTTCTATGGGTAAAAACTTGATAGGACTTGGGTATATTGTCTTTCTAGGCCATAGTGATCTTGTGAAAGTAGTATTCAAACAAATCTTTGGAAATTGAAGTAACCTTAAAAAACTGGAATTCAAGTAGCTCGCTAGGCCGAACAATGAGCCTGCATAGTTTGGTATGTCTTGGGCATAGAATTTCTTTAATAACAAATATTCCAAGGAATCAGAAGTTGCTTTCCTTCGAGATCAACGATCTTGTTAACTTCTTCAATTATATGAGGTCCTCCCCAGCTTTCTTGTAACCTTGTTAATTGTCCTTGCTTTCCAACATTCGACCTTTTGAGAACCATTTCTCCAACTGTAAAGTGTTTTTCTATGACCTTCTCGTTGAAAATAATTGTGACCTGTTTTTTGTACCTTCTATCAACTTCCATAGCTTTATTTCTATCTTCGTCAAGGAGGTCTAGGTCTGCCCTTCTCTCCTCCTCATTTGAGATTGAATCATATTCAGTTAATCTCAATGACGACATTCCGAGCTCCATAGGTAGCACCACATCTACTCCAAAACATAAATTGAAAGGTGTTTCCTCAGTAGCCCTTCTTGTTGTAGTTCTATAAGCCCATAGAATACTTGGGATTTCTTCTGACTAAGAAGGTTTACGACCTTCTTTCTCAAGCTCTGTGAGCCTTGTGTATAGACCTTCCAAAATTGTTCTGTTTCTGACCTCAACCAGTCCATTTGCCTAAGGATGTTCTATCGAGGTCAATCTTTACTCTATGTTCAGATTCTTGCAAAAGGTCTTGAAGAGGTCACCGACAAATTATTTCCCATTATCTAAGATAATAGCTAGCGGGATTTCAAATTTGCATACAATATTCCTCTAGACAAATTATTGTACTTTTGGCAAAGAAATAATCACCAAAGGTTCTGCTTTGACCCATCTGATGAAGTATTCTATAGCTACCATTAGGAATTAAATGCCCCATACTCCCTTTGGGAAGGGTCCTTGTATGTCAATTCCCCATATGACAAAAAAGACTGAAGAATTGATAGCTCGGTACCTTACTAGAGGTACATGTGACTTGTTTCCATGTAATTGGTAGCTTGTGCACCTCTGTATGACCTTCTCAATATCTAAGACCATTGAAGGCCAATGATAGGGATAAAGGAACTACCTTAACTTCGAAGAACTTGTGGAATCCACCAAGTGGAGATATTGGAAGATTCAAGTCACTTGGCATGAAGTATGGAGTTCTACTCTTCAAGTTCAAGCTTAAAGATAGAGATTCAAGAATGAAATCAAAGAATGAATAAAAGAGTTACGAAATGATGAAGTTGATTCATGCATATAAAGACTTATACTTCAAGTATAAGAACGATACTTTGAAGATTAAGACGTCAAAGATGACATTGATGCTAATCAAGGAAGATCAACTTGAAGACGATGTCATGTTCCATGACGTAAGCTTGAAGATGAAGACCAAGCTGAAGAGCCTTGGATTATAATCAAAGTGGAGGACTCATTTAAAGAGTTTGAAGGCGACCTTAGTTCAAGTTCCAAAAGAGTACAAATTGAAGGCAAGACGAAGCATGAAACAAAGTATGAAAGAAGAACAAGCAAGGCAGGAAAACCAGGCCATCCGATGACGGATCAGCAGAAGACAGTTTTGGCATGAATTCTAGTAGCTATTCGGTCCTCCATCCGGTGCTGTTGATTCTTGAGTCGGTGCCGGACAGAGGCGATCCCTGTGTACAAATACGATGACATTCCCGAGTTTTAACAGCTTTCCCTCATTTGTTTTCGATCCTTGACCCCTTGAAAGACTTGTTTAGCAGTTTTTTAGGGTTACTCATTACTTACACCATAAATAGAATCTTATATGTAATAGGAAAACAATTAACTTTGACAACCAAGTTTCGTTCAGGATTTAATCTAAGATCAAAACTTGGTTTTTGAGAGTCCTCTTAGAACTTCCTCCTAGGGTTCTTAGTCACTTCAACTTGGGCTTTCAATTACTTGGGTGAGGTATTGAATAGTCT